>CM053034.1:35343843-35596343 GCA_028564925.1 Lithobates sylvaticus | reverse complement strand
CTCAAACTCAATGGATCGAAAACAAAGCTTCTGCTCCTCAACACAAACCGAAATAAAAAAACTAAGACCCCATGGACACCACCGACCATCCTTGGACAGACCATCCTTCCAAGCACCAAAGCCAAAATCCTCGGAGTCATCTTTGACTCAGAGATGACTATGGATGCACAAATAGGATCAGTAGTCAGTGGATCCCACCATCTTCTCTGCCTGCTACACAGACTCATCCCCTTCATTCCAGAAAAGGAGTAGTTGGAACAATCATCAATTTGCAACTCGCCTATGCAAATTCCCTCTACATAGGACTACCTAATTACCAGATTGCACGCCTACAAGTCGTCCAAAACACAGCAGCAAGACTAGACACAGGAAAGAAACCCTGGGAATCCATCTCCCCATCCCTAAGGACCCTCCATTGGCTAACGGTAAAGCATAGGATCACATTCAAGACCCTCTGCCTCACCCACAAATGTACACAAGGAAATGCTCCACAATACCTATGTGAGAAAATACAAACCAAAACCGCCTTCTCATCCCCAAGTCCCGCTACAAATCTAAGGGAGAACGAAGATTCGCAGTCCAAGGACCACGGCTATGGAACGCTCTGCCCACCAACATCCGCATGGAAGAAAACCATCGGGCCTTCAGAAAAAAACTCAAGACCCACCTCTTCTAATAAGAAGGACAACACAGGACAGACCAAGTGCCTTGAGGCGATTCAGTTCGCATTTGCAGCGCTATACAAATCATAAATTCATTCATTCATTCAATCATGGATCTGCACAATAGCTTGCAGTCTATATAAATGACCTGCTAAGTATTTTTTTCCAACAACACTTTTATTTAAAAAAAAAAATCCTTGCCCCAGTAAATAGCACATTGTTTTGAAAGTCAACCACTTTGACTCGTAATCCTGATTTGTCCAAAACATAAAGAATTGTGCAATTATATGGATTCCTGAACTGTGTGACTATCCAAAGGTAAGATCTGCATTATTCAGGCAGCTCAAACATTTTGAAAAGTCTCTTTGTTGTCAATTTTGGACAAATATATTCTTTTGATGAAGGACAGTGAAATAATACATTCTGCAGATAGCATTCATTGCCTATTTTTTGTTGTTAAATCTGTAAAGACTTTTGTGTTCATAGAGAAACATTGTAATCTGGTTTGTTGCTAAGGTGGACTATCTATAGTTGCTTGTTGCCTACTATTGACTAAGGCCCCTTTCACACTGGGGCGGTTTTCAGGCGGTACAGCGCTAAAAATAGCGCCTGTACACCGCCTGAAAAAAACGGCCCCATTCACTCCAGTGTGAAAGCCGGCGGGCTTTCACACTGGAGCGGTGCGCTAGCAGGACGGTAAAAAAAGTCCTGCTAGCTGCATCTTTGGAGCGGTATAGGAGCGGTGTATTTACCGCTCCTATACCGCTCGTTCCCATTGAAATCAATGGGAAACCGCGGGGATACCGCCCGCAAACCGCCGCTGCAGCGGCGCTTTGCGGAGGTTTTTAACCCTTTTGCGGCCGCCAGCGGGGGTTAAAACCACCCCGCTAGCGGCCGCATACCGCGGGTAAAACGATGGTAAGCAGCGCTAAATATAGCGCTGCTTTACCGTCGCCGCCCCGCACCGCTCAGGTGTGAAAGCAGCCTAATAGTCAAAAAATTTTACTAAAGAGGATGTTGAAATGTTGAAATTTGCTTCAGTTACCACTACACAGCAGGTGACATATGAAATCTGTGCTCCTGTGGCTAATGTACAGTATTTATCAGCAGGGCCACTGATAGAAATCATGGGGCCCCGTACAGCCTACCTGTCGGGGGCCCCCTTCAGCCCCACCCCTATCCCCTTCCAGGCTTTCAGCGGCTGCAGGGGGAAATTGGAGAGACCGGTTCCTCTAGATCAGTGTTTCTCAACATTTTACCAGTTATGGCACAACATATTGCCTCTTCACTGCCTGTCAACTGCCTCTGAAAAGCGATCTGTGCCTGGATTGCTTTTCAGAGGAATGGTATTTTCTTGTTGGTATTATGAACTGCTCTAAGAAAATCAGTTCTGATCGTACAGAAAAAAGGGGGCAGGTTTAAAAGTAGTGTGTGTATACACACACGCATCTAAACACACATGTGCGCACATATACACACACATATTATTACACACACATAAACTTACACACACATATACATATAAATACACACACATGTAAACATACACACACATATACATACACATATAAATATACACACATATAAATACACATATAAATATACACACATATAAATACACACACACGTAAACATACACACAAACATATACACACACATATACATACACATATAAATATACACACATATAAATACACACACAGGTAAATATACACACATGTAAACATACACACACATAAACATACATACACATATACATACACATATAAATATACACACATATAAATACACATATAAATACACACACACGTAAACATACACACACACACAGTTCAGTTTTGGGCACCAGTTCTCAAAAAGGATATCGGGGAACTGGAGAAAGTGCAGAGAAGGGCAACCAAACTGATAAGAGGCATGGAGGAGCTCAGCTATGAGGAAAGATTAGAGGAACTGAATTTATTCACCCTTGATAAGAGGAGATTAAGGGGGGTATGATCAACATGTACAAATATATAAGGGGTCCATATAGTGAACTTGGTGTTGAGTTATTCACTTTACAGTCAACAAAGAGGACAAGGGGGCACTCTTTACGTCTAGAGGAAAAGAGATTTCATCTCCAAATACGGAAAGGTTTCTTCACAGTAAGAGCTGTGAAAATGTGGAATAGACTCCCTGCAGAGGTGGTTCTGGCCAGCTCAGTAGATTGCTTTAAGAAAGGCCTGGATACTTTCCTAAATGTACATAATATAACAGGGTACTGACATTTATAGGTAAAGTTGATCCAGGGAAAATCTGATTGCCTCTCGGGGGATCAGGAAGGAATTTTTTCCCCTGCTTTAGCAAATTGGAGAATGCTCTGCTGTTTTTTTTTTGCCTTCCTCTGGATCAACTGTGGGTATAGAATGGGGTATATGGGATTGTATGATATATATATGTATATATATTTTTTTAATTTATTTTTTTTTTTTTTATTTGTGGTTGAACTGGATGGACTTGTGTCTTTTTTCAACCTAACTAACTATGTAACTATGTAACATATACACACATATACATACACATATAAATACACACACGTGAATATACACACACACAAACACATCTCTTAAACGGTAGCTGTCTGCTAAGGGGAACCTGTAGTTACACATGGCAGAGGTCATGAGGCTAGATTTACATAGCAGCAGTCAACTTTTTTTTTGGGACAGGGGACAAAAATTACCGATTTCTTGCCATGCTTTCTCAACAGCATAGGTCCCTCACTTCTACTGTATATACAAAATCCGTGCATTTGAAGGGTCTATGGTCTCCACTCCTGAGGGGATACTGTGAGAATTTACCATCTACTATAGTCAGTTATATACTTCTTCACTGCCCTACATATACAGATTGCTTTTTTTTTTAATTGGCAGCAGCACTATATCTTCACTCTCCATGCCGGGTACTGCGCTGTAGGGGAGGCAGAGAGCACAGCACACACTGTGCAAGACATCTCTCCCTTTGTTTTCACTTTCAGTGTAAATAAACAGTGAGATCGAGTTCCTGCATTGCCGATTTACACATCGGCTGAGGATCAGGCAGCAACCACTCTAATAATTCAGGCATGGGGGGGCCACGCGGGCCCCCTGCAGCATGGGGCCCAGTCTCAATGGTGACTTCTGTGACCCCTATATGTCTGCCCCTGCCATAAGCTGAGGGAGATGAATCACTCCGCCCAGGAAGGGAATATGCAGGCCTGGACTTGAGCCAGCATGCGGAGCGGGCGCGGAAGTGACATACGCCCAAAATAGAAAAAATAGTTCCTCCCACACATCCACAAGAACATTAATAAGGAGGTACCCAGAAAGAAGAAAACAACCTCAGATAAGTCGGAGCGGGGCGGGGGAATGCTGGCTAGAGAAAGACTTTTTTTTAATTTTTATTATGCATTCTTTTATTTTTCTGATTGCCGGGCCCCCCTGCTGGCTGGGCCCGGTACAACAGGGCCAGTTGCACTGGCTTATTAGCGGCCCTGTTTATCAGATTACCAAACTCAGGTTATAAAGTATTTATTAAGGTATGTGACAGTGCAAAGCCCTGCCACTGTGTAATAGTAGTCAAACATGACACAGGGTTTGCACAAATGCACAGCGCATGGCTCTGGATTATCAGTTGTCAGCATAGAAAACTGTTTTTTATTTTTTTTGTAATTGCTGGATTGGGTTCTGGACTTTAGAGGCTTCTAAGAGCAACAAAAGGGAAGAAGCCTACAACTCAGTGTCCTGGTGACTGAAAGGGTGTGTGTTCAGGTGTGCACATGCTTTATAATCACAGGCTTGGCCATATCTCGGGGCTTCAGCCAGGACATAGGTATGCTCCACTGAGGAGAAAGGTATACTCAACCCAAAAGCCAGGAGATCTCAGTCTAGGAGACAGGAGGACTTTATATTGGCATGGACTAATGCCGCAGGGGGATTCAACTAAAGATTGCTGAGAAAGCTGCAACTGCTATACATGAGCACAGGTGTGCTGTTAGTTGGTCGGGAGGACCAAGACAAAGGACTTAGTAGTGGTGCTGTGAAGACAAGGAACCAGGAGGCTTGGTATTATTTTGTTCTTTTCTTGTTTTGGTTTTGAATGCTGTATGAGACTGAAACCCCTGTGTGGGAATGCTGATGTAAGGAACTTTATTTAAGGACCAAGTTCACCTTTGTTCAACTTTTTTTTCTAAATTCCAATATGGATGTTTCAAAACACTGCTCTGTTACTTCTGCCCTACTTCCTGGACAGACTTTAGCTCATAACACAGGAAGGAGTTCACCAGCTGACCACACACACCCTGCATCATCTACCCTCAGCTGGTCAACTCCTTCCTGTGTCATGACCTAAAGTCTGTCCAGGAAGTAAAGCAGAAGTAATGGAGCAGTGTTTTGAAACAGCCATAAAGACAGTGCAAAAGGAATACATTAATGCTATATTGGTACATAGGGAAGCTGGAATTTAGAAAAAATGTGAACTTAGCCTTTAAAGGAAATTGTCCAACAAGCCTTGAAAGTTCTGACTATTGTGGACTTACTGGAAAATGCTACTACCAGTGAGTTAGGTTCCCCAATATAACAGGTATCACAACGAAGCAGAGTGGGGAGTGGGCAGAATATTGATCAAGGATTTTTGTTCTATGGTCTACAGTGTACTATGCCAGTAGCTCACACTTACCTTCTGTGTGAGGGTCATGGTCTACTCCTTTCTCTACCTCTAGTGTCTTTCTCCTGCATTCTTATATAAGGGGCAGAACAGCTGCTCATACCACTAACTGATATCCTTATACCCCGTACATGCGGTCGGATATTCCGATGGAAAAAGTCAGATCGGATTATGTTGTCGGAAAATCCAACAAAAAAGGGCTCTAGCGGACTTTTTCCATTGGAATTTCCGATGGACAAAATTTGAGAGCAGGATCCAAAATCCAATTGGACTTTTTCCGATCGTGTGTAGGGAATTCCGACGGACAAAGTGCCATGCATGCTCAGATCAAATTCCGAGACCAAAGCTATTGGCTACTAGCCTCTACATAGTTCCGTAGTACGCAACAAACGTCACCACGTTCGGAACGATAGGATTTTCTGACAACTTTGTTCTACCGTGTGTATGCAACACCAGTTTTGGCCAAAATCCGTCTGAAAAAATCAGACGGATTTTGTGGTTTTGTGGCCCCCGTGTGTACGGGGGCTAAGTTGCACACAGGCATGTTAAAGCTGGTCATACATTAGTGGAATTGTATTCAAAATGTTTAATTTTAAGAATATTTTTTCACTTTTCTAATCATTAGAGAAGTCAAATTGACATTCTTTTTAGACCATGAGAATATTTGTCAGATGTACTTAAAGTATGTACAGAATGGAACTAGTATCTCATTTGAAGCGATTGTAAAGGTGCAAATTTTTTTTTTAAATAATAAACATATACTTACCTTCTCTATGCAATGGTTTTACACAGACCAGCTCCTATCCTCCTCTTCTTGGGTCCCCCACTGACACACCTTGCTCCTCCCCCCTGCAGAGTGCCCCCATAGTAAGAGGTTATTCTGCTAACGTCTGTTGGAGCTGACTGAGGGACTGTCATTTGAGCATCTGTAAGAAGGTGTTTGGAAGATATTGGGAGGAGGCAGTGTGATATTAGTGGAAGGACAATAGTGAGTACAGATCGGTGTGATAGATCCCTGAAACTGTGTGCTGCTGATATCCCTCTTGTGATAGAGTCAGCATTGCTTAAAGAGGACATTGTTGATGGTGTCTTGGTATAGCTCAGCCCAATATTTGCAATGAGTGTGCTCAGATTCTTAAGATTTTAATTTGCTGCTTAAAGTTGCTGGAGGATCCCACAGTTACCCCCATCCACGTCAAGTTCTGCAGCATCAGAAAAGCATACCCCTAGACTGATTACTAAGCCAAGAGAGTGACTGTGATGGTGTGCATGGCTCTGGGTGCAATTGCTGGGAAAGAGCCCTGGGACCTAAACAACAGGGCTCCTGCGGGAGTGATTGCTACACACACGATTATATTTTATGAATATATAACTAGATTGATGTTATTTTTCATATCTGCCTGTAACCCAGTTTTAAAACCCATTACCATCATAAACCTTTTGCCAAAATGCCAACACAGTAGTGCTGCCAAGTGGTCCCGAGGGTTGCTAAAATGGAGAACCTTGGTGTATAGTTCCTGTTAAAGCAATCCTTTCCTTTATAATTAAATACAATCGGAAGAAACAAAAAAAAAATAAAAAAAAATATGAAGCTTATTACTCTCTTTCAAATAGCAAGGCTGGAAGATGGACTATTAATATTTTATGAGCGGAATAGAAACTGTTTGCATAGCATGCTGCAATGGGAAAAATCCAGTGTTCCTGAGTGACATCATTTAACACCTCCATCCTATGAAAAAAAAGTGCTGTGCACGTGGAGAAAATATTTTGCTTATAAAATATTAACCAAGCATCTTCCATCGGAGCTGGTTTACTCAGTAAGAGGTAAGGAGAGTTTGTTTGTTAGTCTGCATATTCCATCAATTTGCGAGGTGACCTAAGACACAGCTCGCTTCAGCGTTGTGATATATTGTGGGATAATGAAGCGTAATTATTGAATGTTATGGAAAGTCTAGGATGTTCTGCAATGCATCATGTTTTTCTGAAGCTGGCCACAGTCATAACCTAAACGAAGCCCTTTGCCCGATGCAGACAGCAATTCTATAGGGGTCCGGAGTACTTACCAGTGACTATAAAAAATGTTTGTTTAGGACATTAAAGCTTCCTCTTAACGAAGTGTTTGAAACAAAGTCATATAAAAAAATATTATTATTACAATTTTCAAATGGGAATAATGCTGAATATCTCCTTATCATAAGAATTTGTTATCTGTGTTGATATTTTTTTAAGCTCTGGGGCATTGGTCCCAATCTTGGGTATGTCACTGCTTCATTCAATACATTTGGGAAAGAACAAGAATGACCATTTATTGTGAAAGAATATTCTCAAGGGGTGTTCAGACAGGAAGTATATGAAAAGCTTCCTGTCTGATACTAAAAGCTAACCAGCAGGCAGCCAGTCTGACTTACAAGGAAGATAGACCCCATGCTGGCAGATCCCTCTAGAAATCAGAATTACTTAAAGTAATTGTTAAAGAGAAGTGCGGAAGAGAAGACTAGGAAAAAGATGAAAAAGATGGAAAGGAGAATGCTAACAGGGTGAACTAGAGGGGAGATAAAAGAGTTGCGATGGGGAAGAGAAGGGGCCATGCCTAATCACAACATCTGGATCCTGGAGGCAACGACTGTAAATGCCCTTCGTTTATTAGACTCCTAGCACCCCTGCCTCGCCAGTTCTGTTTCCCTTAGTACAGCGAAAAAGACACATCAGGGTTACTTTACTAAAGGAATAGATCACGTTCACTTTGCAAAGTGAATATGTAGCTAAGTGATTGTTCGCAAAAGTTCCCCTTGTAATTGCTTGAGCATTCTTTCCCAAGTAAATTTCCACTTAGCGTCACCTCATTCATTAAAGAAGAATTCTAAGTATGGATATTTTCATGTAGTTACATTGGTCTAGCTTGGGCCAGTGTAGCTATGTATATACTATATACTGTATGCATAACTACACTGGAAGCTGGAAATCACTGTATTAGGAACTGCTACTACTGTGATTTACACTAGCTTCTCGATCCCATGCCTGTTGCATTGTTGCCCACTCATGGGTGCCATTTGGAGATTGCTTCACATTTTTTATTGAATGAAAAGCATACTCTGATTGGATGAGACAGAGTGTCCAGGCAGTGATATCTCAATGTCCACCTCAGAGAATTCTTTGCATGTTGCCCCTGCTGAGTGGGGAACTTCTCTGTTCAGTAAGCAGCCGGGCAGCTGCCCACAAGACCCAAAAAACAAAAGGAGATCACTGTAGTAGCAGTGCCCACTACAGTCATTTCCGGGTTTCAGGGGGATAAGCCAGGTATAGTGGTATATGCCTAGTTACATGTAATGTAAATACCGTATTTATCGGCGTATAACACGCACTTTTTCCCCCTTAAAATTGGGGGAAAGTCGTGGGTGTGTGTTATACACCGATATCCCCCAAAAAAAGTGACAAAAATGACAAAAATGGCAAGCGCCGCTGAAAAATAGCGAGCGCTGCCGAAAAAGACCGAATCGCGGCCAAAAAAACCCGAAGCGGCGCCAGAATAGACCGAGCAGACTGTTCGGCTCTGTTCGTAGTCCCGCCTCCCTGCGCTCGCTCCGGAAACAGCAGGGAGGCGGGACCGCGAGCGGAGCTGAACAGTTGGCTCGGCCTTTTCCGGGAGCGCTTCGGTCTTTTCCGGCGGCGCACGCGACAGGGAGGCAAGGCTGCAAATGACGCTGGGCAAGGCTGCAATGATGCTGGGCAAGGCTGCAATGACGCTGGGCAAGGCTGCAATGACGCTGGGAAAGCTGCAAATGACGCTTAAATGTAAGTTTTTTTTTTCCCTAAACTTCCCTCCTAAAACGTTTTTTCCTTAAAATGCCCTCCTAAACTTGGGGTGCGTGTTATACGCCGGTGCGTGTTATATGCCGATAAATACGGTATGTAAAAATACTCCTAACTATCCCTAATTTATCTTTAAAGCAGAACTTATCTTAAAAAGTGCTGCTATTTCTCTCGCTTGTCCCAGCCTGTAACTGGGTTGCATGTTATTTTGGAGATGGGGGAGAGAGTACAGATTTTTTGGATACCCGCTCCCATTTCTGCAATCCTTGCCTAGGCAAGGATGACATCACTTTTCCCACCCCCTCTCTGCCCATGCGATCTCCCGCATTCACAGTGGGGAGTCTGCTGTGATTCACCAGGAATAGCCAGCTCCCTAATCCAAGATGGCGGTGCCAGAAACCAGCATCAATGAGAATAATCGGCTGCAGGAAGACATCGCTGGAATCTATGGACTGGTAAGTACTAGAATTTTGGAAAAGGGTGGAGAGAGTACCGCTTTTGTAGGTACCCATTCCCACTTCTGTAATACTTGCCTAGGTTAGGATGACATCACTTATCCCACCTCTCTCTCTGCCCTGGTGATCTAGTGCAGGCACAGTGGGGAGTCAGCTGTGGTTCATTAGGAAGTAACTGCCAGCTTCCAAATCCAAGATGGCGGTGTAAAAGCCAGCTCCCAAATTTAAGATGGCGGTGTAAAAGCCAGCTTCCAAATCTAAGATGCGGTGTAAAAGCCAGCTCTCAAATCCAAAATGGCGGTGTAAAAGCCAGCTCTCAAATCCAAGATGGCAGTGTAAAAGCCAGCTCCCAAATCCAAGATGGCAGTGCCGGGGACCTGCATCAATGAGAAGAATTGGCTGCAGGAAGACTGCTGGAATCTATGGACTGAGAAGTACCTGTCTTTTGGGAGGGGGTAGACACTGCTGTTTTTTTAGGTACCTGCTCCCACTTCTGTAATTCTTGCCTAGGCAAGGATGACATTTCTTATGCTGCCCCCCCCTCTCCACCCATGTGATATTGCACATGTACAGTGGGCAGCCAACTGTGATTCATCAAAAAGATACAGCCAGCTCCAAATCCAAGATAGCAGAGCTGGGAACCCACATCAATGAAAAGAACCGGCTGCAGGAAGACATTACTGGTAACTATGGACTGGTAAGTACCTGATTTTTAAAAGGCAGCAGCTACAGAATCTGCAGCTGCTGACTTTTAATTTTAAGTTTGAGCCGTGCTTTACAAAATGAAGGCAGACAGTACAGTTACAATAGGATACAATACAAGAGAAATCAGAGATCCCTGCTGCTCTTTAGAGCTTACAATTTAAATGTACGGTATATAGCAATGCTAAGCAAGATGGAAATTACTTTTAAGACAAACACTTCTTCTTTATTTTTTTAAGCAAAACATAAGGCTATCTTACGACATTATATGCAAAACTTTAATGAGAGAGAAACCCCCTGCTCATTAAAGAAGCACTGCCATTTAACAGCTTTAGCATGCCTACATTAGCTAATCACCCCTGGTGAGTGGTGGATTCATTAGCCCATCACAATCAGGCTCATTAGTGATGTCACCTGCCAGATGACTCAGCAGCAGGTAAGATCAAATTGAACAAAATCAGCGTAGCAGCATTTATGGAACCGCCAGCTCGGAATACACTGCATTCAAAGAGGATACATGCTCATTATCATGTGTGTCTTAACACCTCTGTGAAGCACACACACTGATCTTCAGTTAATGAATAGAAGGACTCCTGAGTACCTGGAAGGTTTCATGCATTTTGTGATTTAAATAAAACAGTAGCTTTTCTTGACTGTTAACAGCAAGACAGAATTATCCAAGCATTTTTAAACCATATTAAAAAGAAGATGCAAAGAAAAACGGATGGATGAAAAGGTTGTCCACTCCAGGTGAAGAGTTGGCCCATGTTTTAGAGCAGTGGTTCTCAACCCTGTCCTCAAGCACCCCCAACAGTCCATGTTTGCAGGTTTTCATTTATCTTTCACAGGTGCTTAAAATCAGAATCAATGTCTTGGTATTTTGGATAGCTATTTTATCTAATCCGGTCTGAATTTTAGTCGTAAAAAGATCTGATGGTTTTCCCGTTGGAATTCTGACGGAATTTCGCTCAAACTGTCTTGCCTACATAGGTCACACCAAATTCCAACGATCAATAACACCATGACAAAAAACATGTTCAACGACACTATAAAAGGGAAGTTTAATGCTTCCGAGCATGCGTCGAATTGTTTCCGAGCATGCGTCGGAATTTTGCGTGTCGGAATTGCATACACACGATCGAAAAATCTGATAGAAAGGTTTTCCGTCGGAAAAATTAAGAACAGGCTCTCAATCCAAAGTCCGTCGGAAATGCCGACAGAAAAAGACTGTTGGGCATACACACGGTCGGAAAATCTGATGAAAAGCTCCAATCGGACTGTTTCCATCGGAAATTCCGACCGTGTGTATGCTACATAAGAGAAATTCCCCAAAAAACGGCCTGTTTGGGGTACTTGAGGACAGGGTTGAGAACCACTGTTTTAGATCACTTAGTGTCCTTGAATATGATGATTACAACCCTCCCCATAACCCCTTCATAAGCCTTGTTGAGTTTCAGGAGCTATACAATATAATATTATAATGGTACAGTATGTTTTGTTACTATATACGTTTATACCCTTGCTGGCCTGGATTTGAACATAGAACCTCTGTTGTGTCTGGCAAAGTCTCTCCTTGCTGAGCTACCTGAAATCCTTGACAGTTTCCTGGACAATTGCTTTAATGATCCGGTCTTGATCTTTGTTTGTCTTGTACCCTCAACTCATTGCTCCTCATATGAGCTTCCTGATTTAAGCCATGTCTCTGGACCTGTTTGTCAGATTATTGTGCTCTCTCCAGCTAATATCTTGCTCCTGTCTTCAACACTGCCGTCCATATTATGCTAACACTCGTTATTGACCCTTGGCTTGTTCCTTGACTACACTTCTGCCTGATTCCAACCTGCAACTACTCATTATCAACCTTTGGCTTGTTTACTGACCACCGTTCTGTTTGATCCAAACCTGCTTATCTGCTACTGGATCATGGCTTGCTCACCTCACGGTGGGTCGATCCTGAGGACTGGGACCTGCTCCTAACATGCAGCAAAATCCATCTCCACCATCAGGAGCTCTGATGAATACTGGATAGTACTCAGACTCCACACCTCAGGTAAGCCCACGTCATTCACCAGGGTGACTGCCTGAGTACCTATCCTGTTGTTTGGTGGTAGTTTCGCTACTGCTATAGCAACTGGTCTTCGAGCCTGACGCATCGTGACACTTGCTTTCTAGACATTAATTACATCCCACAATCAGTGCTCACACCAACAGGGCTCAATAATACCAACAGCCTCATCTAGACCCACCATCATCACTAAGTTGTGTTCAAATAACTAAGGTTGATGACTAAGCTAAGGAGTCACAGAGGTTCCCTATTTCTGGTAGGTGGAAAGAGGGAAGATGGATACAGGAACTATCACGCCTTACAGATACTGAGGCCAAAAGTGATATGGGAAACACACAGCACTGTCCTTTGATAATTGTCACAGCTAACCAAGGATCATGAAAGTTGGTTCAGCATTGGATAGAGTAGAGAAGGATTAAAAATCCTGTTTTAATTTTTTTAATGTCATGTTGAGGATATTTCCCTGCACTCCCTGTCCTAGAGATGGAGTGAGAGGAAATCTCTACTAAGTCAGGGGATATCCCTTTCTGGATTGCTACCATGGGAACATGTATCCCTATTAAAAGTTTTACTCCCATCTTTTGCTTTGCCAACAACTCCAGAATTTTGGGCTTCCTATCCGTTTCTGGAGACAATGGTCACCAGGACAAACAGACAGAAGCTTCCATGGTGGTCATGGCACAAATACTTACACTGGCCCAACCAGGATCAATGTAACTATGTAAATATTACCAATCCATGGAATTTGTCTTTAAAATACTTGATTTGTGCTTTTATCTGCATTTTTTTAAGTTAGTGATCCCTATTTTCAGGTAGGTGGAAAGAGGGCAGAAGGATACAGGAGCTATCACGCCTTACAGATACTGAGGCCAAAAAAGTGATATGGGAAACATGCAGCACTGTCCTTTGATAACTGTCACAGATAATTAAGGATCATGAAAGTTGGTTCAGCATTGGATAGAGTAGAGAAGGATTAAAAATCATGTTTTATTTTTTATTTTGTCGTCTGTGTTATGTTGAGGATATTTCCCTGCACTCCCTTTCCTAGGGACGGTGTGAGAAGAAATCTCTACTAAATGAGGGGAAATCCCTTCCTAGACTGTTACCATAGGAACATGTGTGCTTATTGAAAGTTTTACTCCCATCTCTTGCTCTGCTAACAACTCCAGAGTTTTGGGCTTGCCATCCCTGGAGACAATGGTCACCAGGACAGAGACAATGGTCACCAGTACAAACAGATAGAAGCTTCCATGGGGATCATGGCACATCGCCGCCGCCTATCTCCTCTCTCAGCCCGACAAATGCAGTGGGCAGGGCCGGGGAGGAGGAGATAGGTGGCCCCGCCCACTGCATCTGTCTGGCCAAGAGAGAAAAGAGAGGCGGGTCAATGAGCGCATATCAGCGCTCTGTAAACAAGGTATATACAGCATTATTTTTATAGAGCACAGTCACGGGGAGCCATTACATTAAAAAACAGAGGATTATATTAAAAAGAAAGAGTAATTTGAGCAGCAGGACAAGGGGGCGGCACGGACATAGAGCTGACAGGCAGAGAGGGGAGGGGGGAGAGGATGGAGGAGAGGACACAGGAGACACAAAGGAGGGCTGCAGGTGACAGAGGCACGTACGCTGACAATGGTGTTAGGGCTCAGCAGCCCTGATATATCAGGGTCAGCGTACAGGGGGGAAGGTAGAAACTAGCAGGATCAGCCAGGCATTACAGTTGATACAGGGGGCCAAATGACACAGCACAAGCACTGTGCTGTACAACATGCTTTAAAGAAGCAGGATCTTTATTTTTATTTTTTTGGGTTAACAAACGCTTTAATAGATAGTGTAGAATTGGATGACACCTAAAAGCCTTGGCACAGCTTGCAGCCTCCATGTAAATCTGCAATGGTGTGTAACTGGGATCTCTATTATTGAATTAAAAAAAGACAGGTTCCCTTGATGCCTAATTTAGCCGTATGGTGGGGGAGTAAATATTGTATGGTGAATTATGCCTGCCATTGTACAGCCTATGCTGTTTTTAAATTCCCTAACTGGCTACCATTTTTTGGAAAACAAATTTTTGTACCCATAACCAATTCACCTGGCTGAGGCTGCCACTATTGAAACATTATTTAGATTTATCCCCTGCAATGCAACAGTGTTAAAGGTTAATTACTTTAGTTGGCATGAAAAGCTTGAATAAGGATCGTTTCTTGAACGCAAGCCAGTAAAAGAAACCCTCGAAAAATTCCAGCTCGTAGTTACTGTAATTGACAATGATAGATGTCATACAATAGAATGGTTGTACTATGTAAAAATGTAGCATTACAATAATTTCAACTTAAAGCAGTATTAAACCTGAAAACAAAAATGTATTATATTGCAGCTTACCAATCGTTAGAAATGGTGGCTGTATTTATTTTCTCTAACACATCTCCCGTATAAGAGTGCCTCAACTCTGGATAAAGGAGCAAATGGGCAGATTTGGACAGCAGCATAGTCCACCGCAATGTCACAGTCCCACTAAAAATCACTGATCGCCGCCATTACTAGTAAAAAAAAAAATAAAAGTCCCTAAATCTATCTTATAGTTTGTAGACGCGATAACTTTTGCACAAAAAAATCAATATATGCCTATTGCAATTTATTTTACAAAAAATATGTAAAATAATACATATTGGCCTAAACTGATGTATAAATGTGTTTTTCTATATATTTTTTTGGATATGTATTATAGCAAAAAGTAAAAAAAAAAAAAACATAATTTTTTTCACAAAAAAAAGAAAAGAAAACGCAGAGGTGATAAAATACCACCAAAAAAAAGCTCTATTTGTGGGAAAAAAAGGACGTCAATTTTGTTTGGGTACAGCGTCGCACCACCGCGCAATTGTCAGTTAAAGCAATGCATTGCCGTATCGCAAAAAATGGTCTGGTCATTAAGGGGGTAAATCCTTCCGGTCCTTAAGTAGTTAAACTGGCTCTTGAAATTTACAAATGCAGGAATTAAGAAATTGGATGAAAGGTTTAGCACTGGGAAACACTTTTTGAAAGATAAAAAGTGGGACAGAGGGACTTTGTTCCAAATCAGGGAGACAGTCCCTCGAAATCAGGGATAGTTGGGAGCTATGAATACATGCTATTTCTGGGAATGCGTGAGCATGTAATCCTATTTCTGACCTTCCTCTCATTATGCAAGACACAGTGCCTGAGCATGCCAAAAGCTCCTTAGCTTTGTGTAAGCTCAGACACAGGCTGACAGTGAGCTTACACAGGGTCTTCTACTCAGAGCTGGTAAAGGGGGCAGCAGAGGAGCACAAGGAAAGCAGGTACAGGCATACCCCGCTTTACATACACTCACTTTATGTACACTCGCAAGTACGGACACAGTGGCCTCTATGGGAAATCTTGGTCATCTTGTCATGGCATTGCTCCCGGTTTTTAACATTGGCGTCTATGTTAAATCTTGGTTAGCTTGATATGAAACTGATCCCGAACCATAAGTGACAGGGACACCAAACTTGGGGAGCACTGAGTGGGGACCCAGGACTACAACATATCCGATTTGGGGCCGACCAGCTCGCCTAGGTAATCTACCATGTCGTAGAGCTGGGTCCCCTTAACGTGCTCCCCAAGTTTGGTGTCCCTGTCGCTTATGGTCAAGGGCAGTGCCATGTCAAGCTGACCAAGATTTCCCATAGAGCTAGTGTATTTACATGCATTGAGAAGTGAAAAAAGGTATTGGTTTACTTTAAGTAAATTTTTGTTTTACATACATGCTCTGGTCCTATTGTGTACTTCAAAGTGGGGTATGCATGTTACTTTGCTAGTTTGGAAGCTAAACTAATCTTTGGACCTCCAAAAGAAATATATTGCTTTAGTTATGGGACACGTGACTATCTCAACTTTGGAGCCTCAGTACCCTGAACAGCCAGTCACAAGAATTGGGCACTGGCACTGGCGAGAAGGAATAACTAGCTATATGCTGGTACCAAACTGTAGTTGATTTTTGAATAACAGCTAACAGAATGCTGGGTGCGAGCTCTGAAGATAAGGGACCAGAATGATCAATGAGCTAGTGAGGTGTTATTGTAGTTTCCTCATAACTAGAAACAGATGAGCCAAACACCCCCCGGTTTGGTTCGCACCAGAACATGCGAACAGGCAAAAAATTTCTAAGTCTATGGGACACGAACATGAAAAATGTGCTAATTTTAAAGGCTTATATGCAAGTTATTTCCATAAAAAGTGTTTGGGGACCGGGGTCCTGCCCCAGGGGATATGCATCAATGCAAAAAAAAGTTTTAAAAATAACTGTTTTTTTGGGAGAAGTGAAACAATAAAAAAAATTAAATATTCCTTTAAATATCGTACCTGGGGGTGTCTATAGTATGCCTGTAAAGTGGCACAGTTTTCCTGTGTTCAGAACAATACCACAGCAAAATTACATCTCTAAAGGAAAAAAGTCATTTAAAACTTATCGCTGGCTGTAATGAATTGTCGGGTCTCGGCAATATAGATAAAACAAATTGAAAAAAATGGCAGTCCATTACCAGGCCCTTTGGGTCTGGTATGAATATTAAGGGGAACCCCCCTTCCAAAAAAATAAATAAAAATTGTGTGGGGGTTCCCCTTAAAATCCATACCAGGCCCTTCAGGTCTGGTGTGGAAATTAAGGGGAACCCTGCGCCAAATAAAAAAAATGGCGTAGCCCCCCCCCAAAAAAAATCCATACCAGACCCTTCCGGTCTAACCAGACACTGATAGAAGTCACAAGCCCGCTATATACTGCTGATGAGAAAATGTATTTAACAGTTTATATTTACTAAAACAATTCCATGTTCTGTGTACTATGTGAGACCAGATATAGTAAATGCAGGATCGAGTAACACTTTAAGGATAACTGTAGTAAAATTTAAATTTTACACCTTTCAGTGTTTTGGCACATTCTAATGTGATTTAAACCTGCTGGTCCCTCTCCTAGGTTGTACTCTACTGTACGGAAGACTGCAAGGGGCTTATACCAAACCAAAATGAATGTACTTACTGCTTGCATTAAACATTTTATGATGTATTAATATGCACAGAGCATTATCAACTTGTCTTAATATCTGCCTAGATTTCAAATTGTAAGTGATCTGTATGCATGCCAGTCCCTGTCTGCACAGAGATTTTTTTTAAGCTAAAATTGTAGGTACCTGTGTGTCTGCCTTCAGGCAGTAAGCTTAAACCATTGTGACAAGTTCACTTTAAAGCTTTGATGTTTTCCAATCCTTACTTCTAAGCAGAGTGATTATGAACACATTGCACATACTGAATACTATAGGGTAATGTTTCTGCTTGCTGACAAAACAAGATTAAGGAGATCCATAAAAAAATGTGAATGTGGTGCTTGGTGGCGCAGCTTTGGTATATTTTATGTGCATTGCAGGCACTGATTCAGTGTCTGAGCATTATTCAAAAAGAATAATGCAACGGCTGTCATGGGGACTACAGGCAAACAAAGACTTTTCGTCCAGCAGATCTAAAACGTGTGTTGAAAAATTGTCTTTCAAGGCCTAGGCTATAAAAATCAGCATAATGGACGTCTCACAATTCATGATGCTAATTTGTTAGATGTGTGTAGAGCAAGACAATTATATGCTGTTAATAACAGTGGTGGTCTATAGCCTTCCGATTCCTACATGCCTTGAAGCAAAAGCTAAGAATGCAGTCTATGGCTTCCCAGAATGTACAGTAGGTCTACACTAAGTTAATAGGGGCCTAAGGAACAGGATCATTTAAATGGGTTCTCTAGTACTCTAGTTTAAATCGAAAATACAGTGCATTACAAGTACACATTTTTGGTTATTGTTGTAATGTTTGCTTTGAATTCATTTTGTGTCTGGTTGTTCCAAGTTCCATATTTTAATGATTGTATTTCATGTGCAGATCTGTAAGTTTACTTGCTTGTAGTCGTACACTAAATGGCTATCTATTGCAAAAAAAAAGGTCCTCAATACAGTCACACAAAAACCTTAAAAACAAATCAAATGGTATGAAGCCCCTGGTACTAAAAATGTAACCACTTCAGCCCCGGAAGAATTTACCCCCTTCCTGACCAGAGCGTTTTTTTGCGATTCGGCACTGCGTCGCTTTAACTGACAATTGCGCGGTCGGGCGACGCTGTACCCAAACAAAATTTACGTTCTTTTTTTCCCACAAATAGAGCTTTCTTTTGGTAGTATTTCATCGCCTCTGCGGTTTTTATTTTTTGCGCTTTAAACAAAAAAAAGCGACAATATTTTGTATCTAATGTTTTCTCAGTTTAGGCCGATATGTATTCTTCTACATATTTTTGGTAAAAAAAAATCCCAATAAGTGTATATTGCTTGGTTTTCACAAAAGTTATAGCGTCGACAAAATAGGGGATAGATTTATAGCATTTTTATTATTATTTTTTTTTACTAGTAAAATCTGCGATTTTTATCATGACTGCGACATTATGGTGGACACATCGGACAATTTTGACACATTTTTGGAACCATTGGTATTAATACAGCGATCAGTACGATTAAAAATGCATTTATTACTGTAAAAATGTCACTGCCAGTGAAGGGGTAAACACTAGGGGGCAGTGAAGGGGTTAACTGTGTTCCCTGGGAGGTGATTCTAACTGAAGGGGGAGGGGACTGACTAGAGAAATGACGGATCGTGGTTCCTAGCTAATAGGATAGGAACACATGATCTGTCACTCCTGTCAGAACAGAACAGGGAAGTATGTGTTTACACATACTCACCCCTGTTCTGTGTCTACTGCTCATGATCACTCGTGGCCGGCGGTCATCGCGACCGTCAGCCATGAGCATCGGCACCCCTGCTGTGCAGCATGCGTGCACCTGCTATCCGAACCTTGTGAGCCAATGTATAGCTATGTGGTTTGCGCAGGGGAGCCAACCTGCCGCAGTATAACTGTGGCGGCTGGTCCGGAAGCGGTTAAACCACACACAAAAACACCGGAAATTCGGGCTCGATGTGCCCCTCTAAACATCAGAGCAATATATAGGAGCAGGTCAGTAAAGACATTTTAAAGCTTTCCCTTCCAGTCACAGCATCTCTTTTAAACTGACTACCCGTTCACATGACCACTGTAGTTGGTTGTCACAATGGTCACTTGATCAGAAGTCCATTCCATCAGCTCCCTATCATAAATAGACCTCAGCTCAGTCATTGTGGACAAACTTAAAAAAAAGTAATGCTCTAATGCTACCATCACTGATACCAGCCAGCATGACACACAATGAACAGGTACAGATTATGCAAAACAACTTGTTAGGCTACAATGTGCTATAGAAATATGACAACTGATCACAATCAGGATGCCAACTCACTGTGACCAAAGTTGAACCAGGTATTATTATTATTGTATTGTAAGGTGTCTTTAGTTCTGCTCTCCACCCGCAGGACAGGTCCATGTTTTGTGTTTTGTCCCCTAATGGGCTTAAAGGAGAAGTACAGCCAAAGCTTGTTTGGCTGTACTTTGGCTGTAGTTCATTCTGCACTCCTATGACTCATTTTCAGTGCACAGCAGGCTGAAGTCCACTGTCTGCTGACGTCACAGAGCTGATCCAGGGAAGGATCACGGCCATATGGTCAGGATCCGCCCACAAGTCTGGAGTCTCTGGACCGGAACCTGGCTCAGCCTCTCAGCAAGCTGCAAGCCTGAGCTGGCCCCCTCTATAACCCAGCCCTCCAGTGAGCACGGTGGGGCAGAGCAGTTGGGAAGCTCTGAGAACCGAGCGATCGGTGGTGTTTGATCGCTCAGTTCTCAGTCTTAGAGTCAGTGGTGGACAGATGCAGCATCGGTAAGTATCCAACTAGGTAAGTATTATTCCCCCCCAAAGAAAAAAATTACTTACATCTTTTTTAATCATTGTGGTCTCAACGATTAAGCCCACTAGGGGACAAACTGCATCTGAGGGCCCTGTCCTGCAATGGGACATCATTCCTCCCACTGGTACTAATAATGGGGCACTATTCCACCCACAAAAACAAATAATGGGACATGGTTTACCTCCACATTTTTTAATCCCACTGGCCACAGTCTGGCCTCCCTAAAGCCTGAAGGACAGTTAATTGGCCCTTTGTTTACACAGTTTGGAGACCCCCTCATCTATAGCATAGCAAATCTGCGCTTAAATAAAAAAATGCCAAACATAAAACTCTATATTTGTTTTTCCTTAAAGCAGAACTAAGCTCTTTTAGAAAAAAAAAACATTAACTATTTTTAATCCTTATGTTTCTAGCATTATAAAATAGATAGGAAGATATATTACATTTACTTGTTTTAATTTTTGTTTTACATATTCAGTTGCTTCCTGGTTTCTGGCCAAAATGAAAAAAAAAAAAAAAAAAACGTAGGCAAAAATGATGTCATACATCTCAGGAGGGGCTTTCTTAGCTAAGTTAACTCTCCTTCCTGCATGCCTGAGCTACTCCCTGGATTCCAGAAAGTAAATGCTACATTCCTCATCTGCCCTTACTAAAGATGGCCATGGCTAAAAATGCTAGGGGGTGTTTTTCAGTGTGATTTACCAACAAAATAAAGCATAAAGACATGGATGGATTGGTGAGTTTTAATATTAAAAATGTATTATATAGAGTTTTCAGTTTGTGGTGCTCAGCTACAGTTGAGTACCACTTTAAAAAATACAGAATACAGTAAATAATAATGACATGTGAATTCATCAACAGTTTTACAATAAAAATACTACTAAAAAAGAAACATAACCATATTACGGATCCCAAACTTGTAACGCTTCTGTTGAATATTACTCGGAGGTTGCCACCAAAATGATATATATTCCCTTCTTTTCACAAGCCACTGTTCTGAATTAATTTAATCCCATGAGCAAAGTTAGATGCGCACATGGTTTTAGACTGCACCGCTGGGATTTTTGTGCATTTTAATATATCACAATTGGCTGTTATAGTGAGAGGAATAGAGGTTACCACTGTAATTTCCCCAGAAGTTAGTCACGGGGAAGTTAAGTAAACATTTAGCTTTCTTAATTAAATGTCAAGCTCACTGGTCCATCCCTAAATCCATAATGTCAATTTGCTTTTTCAGCACAGTCTTAAAGAAAAATGTTTATAACGTATGTTCCTTCAATAGAATGGGAGAAAAGCATACACATTAAATGCCATGGAGAAGAGTAGAGGCAAAATTAACTTTTTAAACCAACAATGTGATAGCTTTAAAAAAAAAAAAATGTGGCTATTCTAAGGTTAGCTAGTTTATTTCTAAAGCTTTTCCATTTTAATTCACCTGTTTTTTGAGTCATACGTGTTCTGCGTTTTACTTCATTAGTGTGTTGGTATTGATATCTTGTAAATTGAGAATTTAGACATTGAAATCCAATTTCTTTGTTTAATGGAGCAAACAGTTGTGGAATTGGTAATATAGCACAGCTTGCACTTCTGTCATATATGACTTTTCCTTTTCTTTAAAGGATTTCCTTTATATGAAAATTCCAACCAGGGCCATAGGTTTGACCTGTGTAGACTTATTTGATATCTATAATGTGATATTTAAGCCTATGATACAGTTTTTTTATCAGTTTTTATGTATTTATTTTTCATCGTTATTCATTTATTTATTTTTTTGTTTTATAAAAAAAAAAATATGACATAGAAATACAGGAAAAAAACAAAACCTTTTTTTAATGCCTGTACATAACTGTTCTGGATTGTAGTGTATATACAATGCCCCCTCACCATCTGTCAAATGTTTGTTAAAGAGAAATCCCCAAACTACGTTCTTTTGTGACAAAACGCATAGGGTGGATCCTACGATGGTGACGTCATCAAGCTATGCCTTCCAGGAGGTTGACAGACAAGCAAACCAGGAAGTGAAGCAAAGCTCGTAGCGACGACCCGGTTCCAATCTAAAGGCAAGCCGCTGTGATGATTTTATCCTGTAAGTGCACTGGGAGCATTTCTTTTGTCTTATATTTCCGAGCTCCATCTGTTAAACGGGGATCGCGGCCATCATTGTGGTTCCTGGGGAGACCTATTTCCCTGTGCTTGGTGAGACCACTCACATAGTGGTCACGGAAAGCTGGTAAGCCGGATCATTTACTCTCACCTGGGTGTGGAGCAGGATCTACCTACTGTGGAGGACTATCACTTTTTCACCTTATCTACAGCTTTTTCTATCTAGAGGAAGCACAGATTTTGGTTGTGGTTTTCTCCTATTCCTATGGACTGTACATTTGGGACTCTGCATTTTTTTCCCTTTTTATACATTTTTTCACTTATGTAATTTTAAGCGCTGCACTTATTTTGTATGTTAATTCAAACGTGGAGCCTAGAGCCTCTTGGGATATGCACAGCACATAGCTCAAGAGGCATCGGCTCAAATTCTTAAGCCTGGGGGTAGACCTGGTGGTGTGTTCTCAGGAGGCAGCTGCCTGAACTCAGAAGAGACAGCCTCCTCCCATCATGGAGGAAGATAACGAAAGAAGAAAAGAAAGAAGAAAGAAAGCGATGGTTGGCACTCAGGATGACAGGATGACACTCAGGATGACAGCCATGACTAAGGACTAACATACGAAACACGTAGGGTGCTTTACAGCTTTGTACATGTATTTAATAAAGGAATATTATTTTGTGCCGACAATCCCTTTCCTTATTCTGGTATGTTGGAGGTGTCAGCAGCCTCAAGGTCTGAGCACCGGGTGGAGCTTTTATGTGGGAAGGTTGCAGCGCCTATGCACCTGTTTTCCAGTGGCAGCGGTGAAGCTGATTGTAGCCGGGCAACACTGGAGCCTCTGGGAGCATAAGTATTTGAATTAAACAACCCAACAGTAGGTATGCAGAGGTTTAAAAAAATAAGTTGAGTTCCTTTTTTAGAACTGATGTTTACTATACAGAAGGTGTTATTATAGTGTATATTGTGACATGTCAGCAATGTATTCATGCACACTTGTAAAGTAAATCCACTTTAATGGGCCTTTAAATGTAATGGACACTGAAGTGCATTTTAATGCGTGTTAGAAAAGTAATGCGTGTCTGGGACCCCTGGATTAAGTACCTGTTGGAAGCCTTATGTGACGGGATTGTTCTGGAGTACTTCCCCTTTAGGATATGGTGCCCAATCTTCTTTCTTGCCTTGTCTTCCCTCCCTCTTTGAACTTTCTCTTTTGACTCTCCTTCTCTTTTTATATTTTATGTCCCTATTGTTTGCCTCCCAATAGGAATTCGGGCCACTTGAGGTCTACGTGACTACAGGAGAATTTAGTTTGCAGGTAGTATTAAGCAGATGGAGCACAGGGAGGGGTAGATATCTTAGTATTTTCCCTTCTATGCACTATTCTACACCCTAGGAATATTGAGCAGAAGATGGGTTACTCTAACACTAAAAGTGTATTGTTTGAGCGTCTTCTCCCACACTCAGACTGTCTTTAATGAGGCGCGATGGGACAAGATGGGTTAGAAGGTGTTATCTCACAGCTTGATGCCTATTCCATTTGTCACATTATAATCTACTTTGTGTTTTTGTTCTATTTTAGTTTAGTTCATATTTCTGTAATGTGGCTGAAGTTAGCCCAGGGTAATTGACAAAATTGTACTTTCTCTGTCATGCATTGGACTTGAAACCTGGTTTGTAATCAGCGATTATTATTTGATACAATTTCAAATGTTGGATTTGTATACCCTAAACAGTTTCTGAATAAAAACCATTGAAAAGTAATGCATATGCATAGGTTTAAATTAAGCCTTTGGGTCATGTTAGGAGGTTTTCTAGTGTTATGTTCATAGAAGCTTGTTGTCGGAAATTCCGACCGTGTGTAGGCTCCATCAGACATTTTCCATCGGAAGCCCAAAATAAGCCCAAATAAGTGCCACCATCTCTCTGTTTTGGGCTAAGATCTACCATGTCTGGAACAAATGATTTGATAAAATTAACATCTATATTATACAGTAAAACTAGATTTAAAGTGAACTTGAACTGTGCCTAGACAACATCTACAAGCAGTCTACATTCACTGATTCTACAACCAGCTTTGGTCTACATTCACTTCCGGGTCCCGCTCGCTTTACTGGGACACCAGGAGTCAATGGCTCCCAGTTCTGTCAATCAAAGCCAGTGATGAGGGAGAGTGGGTTGGGGCCGAGTCCCCCTGTCTGTGTCAATGGATTCAGCAGCGGGGCTCAGGTGCAAACGCGCACGGAAGCCCCCAGCAGCTTGGACAGAGGGGAGGGGCCATGAGCGCCAGCGGGGGACCTGAAAAGGGGAGGTTTGCAGCTGCTCTGTGCAATTCTATTGCACAGAGCAGGTAAATATAGACATGTTTGTTATTTGTTTTTTATTACCTTTACAATGACTTAAAGGGAAATGGTCGAGTGATGGTAAAACTGCAGCTCAATCACCTATTTTTACCGCAATTTCTTTAAACAAGCCCTTACTTACACTTTTTCTGAACAGCTGTTCTTAAAAGTAATTATGGAGACAATTGCAAGTAAAGGCCTGTGAATTAAAAAAGGAATTTATATACTGAACAGTCGTTACCACGTGCCATTATTTTAACCACTTGCCACCCGCCATATAGCGAAATGACGGCGGCAAAGTGGTTGTGTTATCCTGACCGGACGTCATATGACGTCTTTCAGGATAACAAGCCGCTGCACGCCCCCGGGGGTGCGCATCACGGTGATTGTTGT
Source organism: Lithobates sylvaticus (assembly GCA_028564925.1). Classification (NCBI taxonomy): domain Eukaryota; kingdom Metazoa; phylum Chordata; class Amphibia; order Anura; family Ranidae; genus Lithobates; species Lithobates sylvaticus. The sequence goes on along the minus strand of CM053034.1, from coordinate 35,571,279 downwards.
CGTTGGAAAAATAAAAACTGTACTTTAAAGTTTTTTTTTTCCTCTTTTTTGCACAACACAGTTGCAGTCTGACACACCGCAACACCGATCTAGGTAAAGAGTCTCTGACTCTCTAATGGAGACTCTTTACCATGTGATCAGCCGTGCCCAATCACGGCTGATCACAGTGTAAACAAGCAGAGCTTTTATTCGGCTTTTCCTCACTTGTGTCAGACGCGAGTAGAGGAGAGCCAATCGGCTGCTCCTCTGATGGGGGGGTCTGTGCCGATTGATTATCAGCGCAACCCCCCGAGGATGCCCATACTGGACCACCAGGGATGCCACCAGGACCACCAGGGATGCCACCACTAGTCACCACCAGGGATGCCACCACTAGTCACCACCAGGTATGCCACCCATGGCCACCAGGTATAACAACCAGTGCCCACAATGGATGCCAATCAGTGCCCACAATGGATGCCTGCCAATCAGTGATGCCCATCAGTACCAACCATTAGTGTACATCAGTGCCCTTCCATGCCCATCCGTGCCACCTATCAGTGTCCATCCATTCCGCCTATCAGTGCCCATCTGTGCCACCTTTCAGTGGCCATCAGTGCGCCTTTCAGTGCCCATCAGTGCCACCTATGTGTACCCATCAGTGCTGCATATCAGTGCTGCCTATCAGTGCCCCATCAGTGCCGCATATTAGTGCCCATCATCAGTGCCACCTCATCGGTGCCCATCAATGCTGCCTTATCAGTGCCCGTTAGTGCAGCCCCATCAGTGGCCATCAGTGAAGGAAAAAAACATACTTATTTACAAAGTTTTGTAACAGAAACAAAAAACTTTTTTTATTTGTTTAGCAAAAAAAAAAAAATCCCAAAGGTGATCAAATACCAAAAGAAAGTTCTCTTTGTGGGAACAAAATGATAAAAATTTAGTTTGGGTACAGTGTAGGATGACCGCGCAATTGTCATTCAAAGTGTGACAGCGCTGAAAGCTGAAAAATGGTCTGGGCAGGAAGGTGTATAAGTGCCCGGTATTGAAGTGGTTAACATCATTTTCTTAACAGCAGTCCTTAGAATAACCCTGAATGTGATCACCAATGGTTCATTGTCCCCTGGCTGCCCTATGTAAAGTATACAAGCTCCGGTATTTGCCATCGCTCACCTTGCTGCTCTTAGAAATATTTTGCTTCTCTTGCACTAAACAGATCATGAGATTCATTTCCATTTCCAGCCTGATCACATTTTTCTTTCCAAATATAATGCAATAGCCATTTATTTCTTGCTTATTCAACGATCATGACAGACATGGCAGGGTACATTCTAGTTGTTATGGAAACAAGACACAAAAAAACCACAACAACAACCTCGAATAACCCAGTGTATGCAAATGAATAAAGCTTATAGGTTTTGAAAAGTACCGTCCTAATTTGATTCTTTATTAGAGAGTGTGCCAAAAAGTGAGTTTCGTAAACACATAATCCTTGACTCCTCACCACAAACAATCAGGAAAATAATAGATACACAAAACATAAACCCAACGTAATCAATAAAGTTGTAAAGAACAATTCATAACAAGGCCTTGCTAAAGGCACATGGGGCACATTTTACATGGGTAGTGAAAGGCCTCTGTTGTATTCACAGAATAAAGCTACACTTAACACAGACGGAATAAAAAAAAATAGGCAATCATTTTCTAGCTTAAGTTTCATTAAAAATGAAATAAGAAAAGAAAACAGCACAAGGGACCTTACATTCAATGTGAAGTGTCCCTTGTGCTGCTGGTTGTAGATTTAGCTGAAATCTTCAGTTTCTGTCCCCCCAACCCCATCGCTGTAATCTTGAGTACTGCAGGGCTTAAAGCGTCTGTTACCTCAGCATTTTATATTCCTGATATGTGCCTGCTGTACCATGTACTTTTATGAAAAAGCATCCTGGTCTCTTTTGTATTGCTTCCTTTGTGTGAAATCCCTGGTGTTCCTGCCAATGCCTCTGCTTTTCTATAAAAAACTGATCACACTAAGCAGGTGAGTACCTCGTAGTCAGTTCTCTAGCTGTGCTGGGAACTCAGCCTGCTCTCTTCCAATGATCAGGCTTGTCCTGACACCACCCCCTGCACAGCCATTCGCTGGGAAGCTCAGTGTGCTATTGCCTCTCCTCCTCCCAGCTCTTATGCAGCTGAGAACAGAGGGAATGTGATCACTTATAACAAGTATGGAAAGTATGGATTATTTTGTTATATCTATACATACATTTTTTGCATTTTATTTCAATTTTAAACTGAATGGGCTGTTTATGGTGATCGTTTACAATTACTTTAATACACGCTACTGGACTTGTCATATGTGCCTGTCAAGAATTCCCCATGATTATGCTCCAAGGGGCAGAGCGAAACGTGTTGGGTGCATGGCCTGGCCGGAGTCTGGGCTGAGTCTGTCATTCATCTCACTTCATGCACATGGGTTTGCCTCATAATGTGTGGCTTATGGATCTTTTCCTTTTACATTGCTGCAGCTTGGAGCTAGGCCAAGTTCCCTGTCCCTTCCTGCACTCACAGCCGTCTAGTTGGACTTAATCTCTCTACCTCTAGAGGCATCTAAATTTTGGCATTTTGGGTCACTGTCAAGAGTGCCGACTATGCCCTCCCTTTCCGCCCACCTCCTCCATTTATAGAAGCTGTACTATAGCTTCTATGAATAAAATACTATTTATGAAGGAAGGAAGTGGCCCCTTCAACCACCCACTCTCCATTCAAAGATCATTTTTCATTTATAGAAGCTATAGTAAAGCTTCTATAAAGGGAGACTGGAGCAGGAAGGGTGGGCATAGGCGGCACTCTCAATTCTATCAATTATAGGAATAATATGATGGTGGGGTGGGGTGGGGAGAATCGGAGAATGGAAGATTTCAACTAAACGAGGAGACAGCAGCACAAGGGACACATTGCATTGACTGCAAGTATTGTGCATTCTTGACCAAAGACTCCTGGGGTGCCTGAATTGAATATCTCAGGAGGTTTTAAGCACCTGGGGCTATACCATGCTAGCCTAGGGGAGAAAGGTGGAAGCTCCAACATTTTTGGAAAAAAAAGGTATTTATAAAAAATAAAATAAAATATACATATTAAGGAAGAGTGTAGTAATGAAGAGCGAAGGTCTGTTTTACCTACATCATGTTTTTATAAATTTTGACTAACGTTATGTAGGCTTTAACTCATTAAAAGCTCATATATTATGTAGGTAAAACAGACCTTCACTCTTCATTACTACACTCTTCCTTACTATGTATATTTTATTTTATTTTTTATAATACCTTTTTTTTCCAAAAAGGCTGGACCTTTCAGCTTTCTCCCTTAGGCTAGCATGTTATAGCCCCAGGTGCTTGAAGCCTCCTGAGATATTCAATTCAGGCACCCTAGGAGTCTTTGGACAAGAATGCCACACATGTGTCCGGGAGTTATCCAGGACACGTGTGTATCCACCTGAAATTATTCAGCACACTGCACATGTGCCGAGCATGTCATCAAGGAAGAGTGTGTGGTGGTGGAATGTGGTATGTGGAATGTGATGGTAGAATGTGGTGGTAAAATGGTGGATTACAGCCGACATTGCTGGATATTACTGGATGGGTTTTTAATGACCACTGAGCGGATAAGGTAAAAAAAAAGGGGAGTGAAGTTTGTCTAAACGCAGCTAGTAAAAATACCTTGATCAATCTCAATACTGCATTCACTATATCTGGTTCCCCACAGTACGCAGAACATGGAAATGCAATTATTTTAGTAAATATAAACAGCTAAATACATTTTCTCATCAGCGGTATATAGCAGTCTTGTGACTTCTATCAGTTCCTGGTGAAGCTTGTAGGAGGGGTTTTCGATCTGCGCTGAGCTGTCTTTTGAGTCTGCAGGGCTCCTGACCCTCTGTCTGGACATGCCTGGACAGAGCCGATTGGCCCTGTGCTGATCACATGCACTCTCCCAAGAAAATAAAACTCTCTATCAATACATACCAAACTGAGCATGTGCAGCCTGACTCCAAAGGCTCTGTCTTATTTGGATTTGTTTAGGGGGACAGTGCAGGAAGGGGAAAATCTGTGCATACAAGATCAAACAGTCTTTCTACACAATGCAAAGGATTAACCCGTAGGTTCCACCGAGAGAAAAACGAGCATGCTTTACTACATATACAGACTAATTTTACTGTTGTGGGTTTAGTAACACTTTTATTTCCAGTACAGCAGTACCATAACTAGGAGAGGGTGAGTCAGGACTCTACAGGGCACATTCGTTGACAAATGGAACATGCTGATGGAAGAAGAGAGCACTGTGAGCAGGAGGGGGACCTCATCCTTGCACTGTAAATTTTCTGTCCAATCAGAGAAGAAGGAGTTGCTCTTTAACAAACTGCTCTTACTTCAGTGGAGGTCCATGACCTAATGCCGCGTACACACGAGCGGAATTTCCATCCAAAAAATCTTGGATGGTTTTTCCGGCGGAATTCCGCTCAAGCTTGGCTTGCATACACATGGTCACACAAAGGTTCTCTGAAATTTCGACCGTCAAGAACGTGGTGACGTACAACACTGCGACGAGCCGAGAAAATGAAGTTCAATTCTTCCGAGCATGCGTCGAATTGTTTCCGAGAATGCGTGATTTTTTGCGCGTCCGAATTGCATACAGACAATCGCATTTTCAGACAGGAACTTTTTCTGACCGAAAAATAGAGAACATGCTCTCAATCTTTTGCTGGCTGGAATTCCGATGAAGCATACACACGGTCGCATTTTCCAACAAAAAGCTCTCATCTGAGTTTTGCTGGCGGCATTTCCGATCATGTGTACTATCTGGTAAGGAATTTCCAAATCACAAAACTGGCTAAACAGAATTACAAATCCCATAACAATTACCATATACAGCACCTATTTCAACTAACTGTTTGACGTTAAACTTTTAATACAAAAAACAAAGTTGTGAAAAATACATCTGTAGTATATGTTAATCATTTGAATGTAAATCAGTGTCAGATACAGGAAAACATGGGGGCTCTTCTAAACCAAACATTACAAAAACCTAAAAAGTCTTTTGTGTATTGCAGCATCTTGAATGTCCCTCTCTGATCTGTACAATAAGGACCTCCAGAATCTACTTCCTGATATGCAATGGGAGCACTAATGCTTGGACGAAATATGCATTGCAAATTGATACTTACAACTTGTTTGGTCACACTTTGATTCACCCCATATTTTCCTATGGGTGCCTACCTGGGGTGGTCAGGGACCAGACATAAATAAGGTCTTATTTTTTTTTTGAAAATTTTTTTTATTGAGTTTTCAACAGTATACATATATGTATAAAGTAAATGTAACAACTTTTTCATAACAACGTATTGGGGTTGTCAAGTACTACAACAATTAGTGCCTTTAGGAGTGGAAGCAACGTTTGAAAAATAAGGTCTTATCACAACAGGCACAAAATAACTTTTAAGTGCTCTTGAAAGAGATGATGCATGCAGACTACCAAGAGTCTTCTATGGTTGTTGAACACAGCACTGTCTGGTTCATTTGAGCATAGTTGAGCATAGGCTCTCAAAATAATTGCAAACACACAGAAATTTTCTTTATAAGGGACAGAAAGGCTGCACACCTTTGACATCACTTCCTTACATCAAGTCGTATTCAAATGAACTACACATGCTGCCAGTCCCTGCCTAAAAACAACCTCTTGCTGGCACATTTCACCCTCGTGAGTTTAAATAGTCATAGTCATAGTTGGTAAGGTTGAATAAAGACACCAGTCCATCCAGTTCAACCTGAGTGAGTGTGGGTGCGTGTCTACAATTGTCCCTATCTTACATGTGTCTCATTAAGATGCTCATCTATTATTATTATTTATTTAAGGTACCCATATAGTGCTGTCAATTTACGCAGCTCTCCACACATGCATCGCCCCCTACCCTCAAGGAGCCCACAATCCAAGGTCCCCAACTCCCACCCATATACCAAGGCCATTTTTGGACAGAAGCCAATTAGCCTACCAGAACATGCAAACTCCAGACAGGTAGTGTTGTGTTGTGTTTGGGATTTGGATTTGAACCAGTGACCCTTTTTACTGCTAGGTGAGAGTGCTACCCACTACACCACTGTGCCGCCCAACTAAATGTCCTCTTCATAGTGACAGCCAGACCTGAAATTTACATAGCACTTTGTAGGCAAGGTAGAAGTTGTGATCTATGCTGCAATTCCACTTTTGCTTACAGGTCTCCACCCCACCATATGATGGGACAGTGAAAGGAGAAGCAGCACACTAATGCCCTGTACACACGATAGGATTTTCCGACATCAAAATCCATGGGATTTTTTTCCGACAGATGTTGGCTCAAACTTGTCTTGCATACACACGGTCACAAGAAGTTGGTCTGAAATTCTGAACATCAAGAACGCGGTGACGTACAACACGTACGACCCGCCGAGAAAAATTAAGTTCAATAGCCAGTGCTGCTCTTCTGCTTGATTCTGAGCATGCGTGGCACTTTGTGCGTCGGAATTGTGTACACACGATCGGAATTTCCGACAACAGATTTTGTTGTCGGAAAATTTGAGAACCAGATCTCAAATTTTGTGTGACGGAAAATCCTATGGAAAATGTGTGATGAAGCGTACACGGTCGGAATTTACGACAACAAGGTCCTATCACACATTTTCCATTGGAAAATCCTATTGTGTGTACAGGGCATAACAAGTTCATCTGTTTGTTACTGTGCTCTTTTGCACTGCACCTAACAGGTTCCTTGTGGCACTTCTCCCTTACTCTTCTGAGCTCTGTTGTACTTCAAACTGTAATGCCCCGTACACACGGTCGGAATTTCCGACGGATTTTGTGGTCGGAATTTCCGACCGTGTGTAAGGGGCATAAGAGGTTGATATCATGTCCACTTTATTTATTACAGGGACTTACGGTATATAGTGCCAACAATTAATACAGTGTATTACATATATATTGTACATTCACATGAGTCCCTGCCCTCAAGGAGCTTACAGTCTAAGGTCTCTAACTCACATTCATGCATACACATACTAATACACCAATTAAGAGGTAACTAACCTACCAGCATATCATTAAAGCATGGGAGGAAACAAAGCATGGGAGCAAACTCCAGGTAGCCCTTTGGTTGGGACTTGGTTGCCAGGCAGATGTGCTAACCACTTAGCCACTGTGCTGCCCAATTTAGGTACATACACAGCATACTCAGCTTACATTTAAAAATAAATTTAGTGATGTATTAATAATTATCATCTTGTATACCTGTTCAGCTTTCCAACCTTGCAATGGAAAACATATTTTGGTGGTGATGAAGATATTAAATTGAATTTAGCTATTTAACCACTTTTGCATTTATACCACCACTGCAAGGGCAAAGCCAGATTGCTGTTTACATGTAGCTCTAGTGACTAAAATCTATCCTGACTAGTGTATAAGATTTGCATTCTACAGTTGTTACTGTTAATACATGATGTTATCCATAATTTAAAAAGTCTGAATCTTAAAAAAATGTATTAGGCAGGCAGAAAATTTGAAAACTAGTTGTAGAATGGTAGACATTAGACCTTACTAGGCAAAATATCTCTAGTAATGGGTTAGAGAATCCATGACTAACATTAGATGCCACTAGTAGACTGGACTGCATATAAAAACAAGATTCTAAAAATATTAGTAAAATATTACTTATGCTCCAAGCTACTCCAGCTACAGAACTGTGAAACCAACAGAGCACAGAAAAAGGAATAGAGAAGTAAAAGAAAAAATCTGTAATAAGAGCTTGGTCACATGACCAGCTTTTTTCCAATCACAAAGCTCTCTTTGCACCATTTAGTGGAAAAAACTCCAGCTTTAATTACTGGGATATGCCAAGGTGTGCATAGTGGACAATGGAATAGGCTTCTCTCCTTTATAAGTTAGTCCCTTGGTGTAAAAGGTGTCTTTGCTAGTGTGATACTCTTATGCCCTGTACACACAATAGGATTTTCCGACAACAAATGTTGGATGTGAGCTTGTTGTCGGAAAGTCCGACCGTGTGTAGGCTCCCTAGAACATTTGTCGTCGGAACTTCCCTGCCAACAAATGTTTGAGAGCAGGTTCTCATATTTTCCAACAACAAAACTTGTTGTCGGAAATTCCGAGCGTGTGTACACAATTCCGACGCACGAATGTCCACGCATGCTCGGAATCAAGAAGAAGGGCCGCACTGGCCATTGAACTTGATTTTTCTCTGCCCGTCGCATGTGTTGTACGTCACCGGGTTCTTGACGTTCAGAATTTCCAACAACATTTGTGTGACCATGTGTGTGCAAGACAAGTTTGAGCCAACATCCTTCGTAAAAGAAAATCCAAGGATTTGTTGTCAGGAAATCCTATTGTGTGTACAGGGCATAATACGTGAGCACCTATAAAGGGACATAAAGATAAAGAAATTACTAAACTGATAAGTTGCAATGCGAGACCTCTGTTTTTAAACTTTTTTTGAAGCGAGTTCTAAAATTCATCTCCAGCCAAAGCATTTTTCTTAGTCTTTAATATAGCATGGAAGCTTGAGAATGTCTGTCAGGTTTTTATTACTCTCTTCGTCCCTGCTGGGGCAATTTAACATGCCATACATGCCAAAACATGCCATACCACATTTGTCACAGCTGGGCACAACACACTACACTGTAAGAAGATGGTCCATTTGAAAATACTGCTTTTTGAATTTCCCTACATTTTTTCTGAGTTCAAAAGCAGGCTGATGTGATCAGTGTGAATGAGCCTTGGGATGGGGTAAATAGACCTGATATTTCCAGGTAAATCTAGACTCTCTTTGCTTGAATATATGTATGTCAGTCTGACTATGACTAATCATTGCAGATTTACTGATTTTTGCAAATAACATTTATAAATACAAAAAACAAAAAGTCTCTGCTAGGGATAATGTGATGGCAGCTAGCAAAAAATAATAACTAGAATCCTAAACTATATAGCAAACAATTTTAGTTCAACAAACGTTTATAAATAAAATAATAAATAATCGACTGATTCAACATTTTCATATTCATGACAATTGTTAAACTGAGAGTGGCTTTAAATGATTTACTCTATTAATTTCTAATCTCTATTAATTCGTCTACAGTCTCTAATAAAAGTAAATTTATGCTGCCAGATTTTAATAACCACCACCCTTAAATAAACTCTTATGCCCCGTACACGCGAGTGGATTTTCCGACGGAAAAAACTTGGATGGTTTTTGCGACGGAATTCCGTTCAAGCTTGGCTTGCATACAGACGGTCACACAAAAGTTCGCTGACAAGAAGCAGTGACGTACAACACTACGACGAGCCGAGAAAATGAAGTTCAATGCTTCCGAGCATGTGTCAAATTGTTTCCGAGCATGCATAAGAATTTTGCGCGTCGCAATTGCTACAGACGATCGGAAATTCCGATCGGAACTTTTTCTGACCGAAAAATTGAGAACCTGCTCTCAATCTTTTGCTGGCGGGAATTCGGACAACAAAAGTCCGATGGAGCATACACACGGTCGCATTTTCCGACCAAAGGCTCTCATCTGTCTTTTGCTGGCTGAATTTCCGATCGTGTGTACGCGGCATTAGATTGTAAATTCTAATGAGCAGGGCCCAATTTACTGTATTCAATTGTATTGTAATTATACTGTCTGCCCTTATGTTGTAAAGCACTGCGTAAACTGTTGGTGTTATATAAATCCTGTATAATAAGAAGAAGAAGTAAAAGATGGCCAAATACTTTTTGTCCTGTTATTTATCAAATTGGAAACTTTTCTTGCTCTGGTCATTTTACATGTTGGATCACTCGTCATGTGGTCTCTGCAAAAGTGGAGCATTAGTATTTTCAATAAAGTGGTTCTAAAGGCTCAATGTTTTTTACCTTTCAGCATTCTATGCTGGAAGGTAAAAAACCTTCACTGTGCAGAAGCCCCCTCCCCCCCAATACCTACCCAAGCCCCGTCTCGATCCAGTGGTGTGCACGAAAGTCTCAGCTCTCAGGGGACTCTTCCTCTTCACTGACTGCCATTGGCTCCCGCTGCTGTCGATCACAGCTAGTGAGCCAATGTGAAAAGGGAGGGTTGCAGGGTGGAGCCACAGCTTTGTTTGTGAATACACATGCAGAGCTGTGGCTTGTGAACAAGCCTGGTTGGGTGCCCTCCTTGCAAGCTGGTTGCTCTGGGGGCACTTGGCAGGAGGGTGGGGCCAACAGCACCGGCAAAGGACCCGAGAGGAGAATCTGGGTTGCTCTGTGCAAAGCCACTACACAGCGCAGGTAAGTATAACATGTTGTTTTTTGTTTTTTAAATGTAAGTCTTTAAGATCACTTTAAATCTGAAGGCCTGTCCAAAAATCTTTTCGGCAGAGACAGTGGTTAGGCATTTGACCAGCACCAAATGAGTTCCAGCATTAACACTGGTATTTGAAATTTCTACCTTTTACATTTTATAGTTTTCCTAACCACTCTAGAAAATCGGAATCCCCTTTAAAAAACAAGCTATCCTTGACCTTGGTGGCTGCAGGCACTGTGGAGTAATTCATCCTCATAGATCACAACAAAGACTCTAAAGTTGTGTTTCATTTGGTTCCTTACTTTTTACAGTGCCTGGCGTTGGTTTACTTTAGAAGGCTGGCAGGCTTCCAAGTCCCTACTTCCAGAGAAAATAAGAACATTTTAAGATGAATTTCAACACAGAGCCTACAGCTACAGGGGTCAGAGAGGGATTGTTTTTTTAACAAAGAATACATTGCTTTGTCATGTATAGGCCAAGCACAGATTCCTCTTAGGCTGGTGGATATTATTAAAGTTATTATTATTATTGTTATAAAAAAACACAACAACAACTTCTACTACTACTACTGCTACTACTTCTACTACTACTACTATTAATATTATTATTATTATTATTATTATTATTATTAATAATAATAATAATTATAACAACACTAGAAATACTGCTATTTTTTTTTATTACCGCATTTATCAATAAAATGAAACATTTAAAGAGTCAGTCAGACAACAAATACTATTTTTATCTGATACTGCAGGTGGTCCAGAAGTAAAATAATAACATATTGGATTTTTTTTTTATTTGCACAGTCACTTTTATCCTAATCTTGTCTTTTTATTAGGAAAAAATGAACAGTCTGGAAGCAGGAATAAATCTGCCATGGTTTTAGCACTATTTGTCTTGATGAATGGCATGGCCCAAATGCGCATACAACACCCATTTTCAAATTTCACCTTTGATTAATGTAGGCCACTGAGCTTGAAGCGGGGAAGATTAATTACGTTCCCATGTCATATCCTTGTGACCTTAGAAAAGTAATTTTATTTCCCTATGCATTAGACACCAATAATTAAAATATAAGCTCTGCTTGGCAGTGATTTCCCGGCAAAGGAAATTCTGCATATATTGATGGGCACACTGTCAACTATGTATGTTTGCTAGGCTTATATATTTTATTATTCTGTTTTTCGTAAATACATATTAACAGTAGAATTTATTGGCCCATTTATTGCATGTTTATTTAATCTTCTTGCAATCTTATATTTGCTATCATTTTTAGCAAAGGTTAACTTGTCCTGAGTGGTGATGGAAAAGATTCACACACCTAATTGGCCATCTCCTGGGTGGTGCACCAGCCATGGAGCAGGAATATTATGGTGTTCCTAATTTACACTGTAACTTTTAGAGGGAAATCTACGAAAACTGGTGCACACTGAATCTGGTGCAGCTGTACATAGTAACCAAAATCAGCTTCTAGGTTTGATTGTCAAAGCTTAATGGAACAATAAATTGACGATAAAGTTATATTAAAGTCTTGTTTTGTTTTTTTATTTTTTTCTTAAATAACAAACATGTTATACTTACTTGCTCTGTGCAGTGGTTTTCCACATGCCGAGTGCCCCCACAGCAAGCAGTTTTCTATAGGGTCACCCATGCCGAGCTGCTGCTCTGTGTGTCTATTCAGACATGGAGCTGTAGTTCGGCCCCGCCCCCTGTTCTCATTGGCTCGCTGACTGTACATTTATGAATGTCCACAAACGCTGGCACAAAAGTCCATGTTTCTTTTCAGGAGTCACCCAAAGTATAAATCAGACAGACTAGAGTGAATAATGATATGCTCCACCGAACATCAACACCGGGCCTCTTACCCCAAATAGTGGACCACTAGGTTATAGGTGGTCAAACATGCATAGTGTATATTCACAGGCTGGTCCCGTCTCCACTAAGACAACAAGCAACTGGATCTTGTATAACCCTCACAGGTGGTGGATCCATAGGTTCATGCATTGAAATAAGGGAAAATAACTCCTCATGGTGCAGTATATAAAGCCAGTGTATAATTTATTCCAAAATGAATTCCAGAGCACTCACATTTAAAATGATAAAAACAAGCATGTCATAAGGTATAAAACGAGCAGATGTTTCCAACCCACAAGATGGCTGCAGTCAGCGCATGTAGCGTTGTGACATCAGATGCCACGCTCAACCCTACGTGTTTCATCCAATGAGGAACGTTCAACATCGCTGGATGGAGATGGGTCTCAGGTAAGTATTAGGGGAGCTGAGGGGGACTGCTCCACACAGAAGGTTTTTGATCTTAATGCTTAGAATGCATTAAGATCAAAAAAACTTCTGCCTTTAGAACCACTTTAGAAGCTGATTGGTCACTATGCACAGCTGCACCAGATTCTGTATGCACCAGTTTTAGTAAGTCTTGCATAGAATAGAGAATGGTTAGAACTTGTGGATAACAGCATCAGTCCATGCAAGGGGATCAACGGAAAAGAATAGAGCAAGTGAGACAGGTGCAGCATCTTCTAATGAGGATCAACAGGTAGTCAGTGTGGTATTAGTAGGTGTCAGTGTGGATAAAATGTTTTCTGGTTAGCATTAAGATTCACCAGATGATGAGAGGACACCACTGTATCTAAGAACCATAATTGGTGTCATCCACCTGTCATCCACCTGTGTTGCCTGGCTGGGCTGAATAACTCTCAGAACTGGATGAACAGAAAAACAGATCCTTTGGTAGGTTAAACAGCTCTTTTGTGTGTTCGGCTGTTTGCTTGGAGTTCTGTCTAAAGCTAAAGACAAATGGTGGATATGCCAAATCTATGTAACCGAAAGAAAGACTGTATCTTGACCAGGACATACATCTCTAGAGATTTCTAGGTAGCTTCTGAAATTAACATTATATATATATTGCATTTTTTATTGGAGATAGCATTTTTTCTGTCCTGTTATATATGCTGATTTGCTGGTGCCTGCCAATTTATTCATAAAATTAACAGATATATTATTATTATTAGTAGTAGTAGTAGTAGTAGTAGAAGTAGTAGTAGTAGTAGTAGTGATAGTAATAACAATAGTAATGATAAGTAATAAAATAGGATAAAAGCATAGAGGAAAGCTCAGTATGACTAATGCCGAGTACACACATTCGGACTTTGTCCGCCGGACCTAGTCCGGCAGGACTTCCCCACACACGCCCGGACTTCCGAGCGTGTGACTTGCCCACACACGCCCGGACTTCTCCGGCGGACAATCCGCTGGAAAAAGTCAGCGGGAATGAACGGACTTTCCGATGAGCGGCAAGTCCGTTCATTTCAAAAGTCCGGCGGACTAGCCTACTAACAGCGGGATTGTCCGCCGGACTGCCAAGTCCAGCGGACAATTTTAAAACAAAACTTAAAACCTAGTCCACCGGACTTTTGGCGCCAAAAAGTCCGCCGGCGCCCACACACGAGGGGATTGTCCGGTGGACTTAAGTCCAGCGGACAATCCCGCGGGATAGTCCCTTCGTGTGTACGCGGCATTAGGCTGGGTTCACACTGCCACATGGAGCGGCTCATAGCAGGGGTCTAGTGCATCCCTGTTCTCTGTTTCAGTTCTAATTTCAGTCTGAATTTTTGTCTGAATTCAGACCTGAAATGGACCAGAAGAGGCACAGGACTCCTGCGCAATTTGTGCCGGAGCCGCTCTGGAGATGTGTGAACCGGCTCCATAGAGAGCCGGCCACACTCTCCTGACATGTGAATTGAATGCGGGGAAACCCGCATCCAATACGCAATAGTGTGAACCCAGCCTAAATTGTAACTCCACTTTCGTGGGGAAAAAAATAGCAAAAAAAAAAAAAACAATATAGCGTTTACAATTGCGACACAAGTCATATTGTAATTGAATATTATTATTATTAAAATTACCTTTCCTTTTTTAATCTGCAGCTTGGTAATTTTCAGAAAATGCAATGAAATATGGCTACAGAATGTGAACAGAAGACCCCCCCCCCCCCCCCCCCTCACTGATATTCCCAGAAGTCTGCACTAAGATATCAAGCATCTCCTGGAACAAAAATTTAATTTTTGGTGAGATACTCCCAATAAGAAATCACATCTAAAGGGGTGCAGGCCTTGCAATTTTCCTCATTAGAGCCCTGCGGGTACAGCAGCTGATTGATAATTATGAAACCACTCCCATTAAATACACTTTAGCACATGGGCAGAGACAAACACACAGGAATTTCTTCAGAATAACAAAAGGTAGGAAATCTGCAACAAAGTTTGTTAAAATCCCTGCAATGACATGGATCTATATATATCTATCTATCTATCTAGATAGATAGATAGATAGATAGATAGATAGATAGATAGATAGATAGATAGAGATAGATATATAGATAGATAGATATATATAGATAGATAGATAGATAGATAGATAGATAGATAGATAGATAGATAGATAGATAGATAGATAGATAGATAGATAGATAGATAGATAGATAGATAGATAGATATAGATAGACATAAATATATATATTATATATATTTATTAATTGTTAATGTCAGTGAAAAGCAATTCATTATAATACCTCAGAAAATTTTTATTTATTTTACTGTCAGTAGTTTTTTTTTGGAATAGAAGGGAATTATAATGAAAATACAGTTCATTGTCCCCTCCTGCTAGCCACCACACGCCTATTATACTGAATATCCCTAATCTTTGTTAAAAGTTTTAGCAGCTATGTCCACCAACTGCTAGGCAGCTGTCACAGACAGTTATTTTACTATCTTAAAAGATTGTGGATGTTCATTTCAAGCCTCTCATTCCCCACTTCTTTTTTTTTGTCTCTCCCTCCTTTCCCTTTACATAGCATAGAATAAATCCTTAAATACAAAAAGGCTTCTTTGCAGGGTGTCTGCAGTCTTGGCTCCTTCCTATTAGCTAAGCTACATTTACTCCTTTGTACTGTGAACAACAGATTTGGTTGATGATGACCGAACGCAGCAAGGAACTGAGGCTTCACAGATGTTTTTGAATAGAGGAAACATTTTTTAACATCCTTCCTATTCGCTAATACGTAGCACATCAAAACAAATAACTGCATGCAGTCTTATGGAGCTGCCTGTTGTTTTAGGCTTTGCACTGGAGGGTGATGTGTGACTGCTGACTGTCAGTTCCTAACTGACAGCAACTAAATGATAAAAATGTCTGTAGATAGACTTTTTTTTTTGGGCCGACATGAGGTCAGTTCAAGCATCGCTGGTGAAAGCGATTTCCTTTGAGTAAAGAAGCTCTTAAAATAAATGTTTCTGAGTAATGGAAGTCTGAAAAAATAGTCTACTGGAATTGTTTGAGTATAGCACTATATGGCAAGTGAGACACAAACTTTATTCCATATTGTTTAGTTGTAGAGAAGTTATGAATACCGGTAAGTTTAGTAAAATGGGCAGTGAAGAGTTAGTAAAATGTTCCCGTCTGGAGATAGATTTGCCCAGTATACCCCCTACCTCTCCGACAGCAGGTCTACTTAAGAAGGTGTGGAAGGTGACTCGAGAGGCTTTAGATATCAAGGGATGTTTGGATTTACTCCTCTGTGGAATAACCCTAAATACCCAGAACTAAATAAATTGCAGTGGTTCTCTTCATGGAGACCTAGGGGATATGGTTCTTTCCACAGATTTATATGAGGACTATACTGAAGTCTTTTGCACAACTTTGTGCAGAATTTTTACTACCCACTAGATGTTTCTACCAATATCTCCAACTCAGACATGCTCTGCAGGTACAGAAGTAAACACTGGTGATCCTTCAGGCAGATACCAGGAGGTGTTTGATCTCTGACGCATACTCAGTACTATTGTCTTCTATTCAGGACATGCATCTCTGAAGTGTAGAGACAAATGTGTGAATGACATTGGAGATATAGATGGGGATCAGTGGGATATGGCCTTAGAATCGATTCTGGTGGTCTCTATCTCAGCATCCCATAGGCTATTAGTTATTTATTCTGCATAGAGCCTTTCGGACGCCTGAGAAACTACACGAATGGGGTCTCAGGCCCTATGCCTGAAGTGTAAAACGCAGCAAGGAGATTTTATACACATGCTATGGAGATGCCCAAAACTCAATTGATATTGGACTGTTTCCCCATCTAGCCCAGGTACCTGTGCCTTTAACTCCTTTAGTTTGCCTATTAGGTGCATTTGATGTGGAAATGTATCAGAAGGGAATGTATATTATGATTACCAGACTACTGTATCTAGCTAGAAAACTCATAGCTCGACACTGGATGGCACCTACAGTGCCCACTGGGAAACAATGGATTACCTATGTCAACTCACTTCTTCTTAGGGAACAATTGGCCTATCGCCATAGTAATGCTGTATTAACATTTGATCTCATTTCGCAGCCCTGGTTGGATGATCCTAGTCTTGCCCCACTGCAGTTAGTAATGAATAGGTTACTACGGCTCTAAAGCATCACATGCAAGGAAAAAGTTTAAATAAAATAGCATTGTTGCTTGCACATGTTTGGATGATGGAAGCTTTTGCTCATTTATTAAGCTCTGGAACAACTGCTCTTGCAGAGTGCAACTGTTTTCTTTTTTTTTGCCTTTAGTAAATTAACCCCAAAGAGTTGAGAAAAAAAAGATAAGACAAGGAGTAGGGAATACAACAAAAGAAAAGAACAGAGGAAGGGAAGAGAAAGAATAATAAAGAGAGAGGAATACATTTCAGTTCTCTTGAAATACTCCCAAGACCTGACCATCACACCCTTATAGGAGCTTGTTGAACCCTGTTTTTCTTACTATTATACTTATAAATGTTTTATTATTGGGGGAGGATAAGGCATAAACATTTAGGGAGGGTCTGAAATGGAGAAATAAAGTTTATCATACTTTGCATCCCTTTTTATTTTGCTACTTCATCCTGTTTTTAGCAAAGAAAGACCCGGGTCAAAAACGACAGCACTGGTAACCAATGTACCTGCACATATGACTTTTTTTAATGGAGACCTTGGTCTTTACAACTGTGCTGCATATTATATGATTTATTACAACCTTAGAAGACCTTTGAGAGCAATGATGTTTATGCCTTTGCAGGTTTCTGTGTATTGTATAAAGTAGAAGAACAGAGCACTAAGTCCAGTCCCTACTTGACAGCTTTGGACTAAGTAGGGGAAACAATAAACATGGCATTAGATTGTATCGCAAAACTAGACTAGTGGGAATCTTTATGGGAACTATGAGTTCAGTTGGTAAATAGTTTCAATAAACTGTTGATCCCCACTTAATAAAGGGCCTGCAGTCCTCCCTGCATCAATACAACTGAACCTCTCTAATCACAATGTTGGCAAGGCAATGAAGGTGTATTACTGTTGAGGCCTTCAACACGTAATTTTGCAGTCAGCAATATTAACAATGTTGAAGAGGAGCTTAGAGGAATCATTAATAAAGATATGGTTCAGCCAGACTTGATGGATTTGCATGTGAATTCACTTGGGCAATAGAGAGTATCTGCTGAGTGACTATAATATTCACCCTGACATTTATCTTATGCAGCTTTCTGAACTGCTAGCTAAGTCCCTGTAGGTGTCGATTTCTTTATCAATCGAATGTCCCTAAAACTGTACAGGTTAAAATGCAGAATGTATTTGATTCTGGGGGAAAGTTTGACCCAACCTTTTAGAAAAAAAAAAAAAAAAGATCACTAAGACCTTTCTAACATACTTCTTACTTTCCCACCTTGTAAGACGTTCTCTTTATCTTCTTTCCCCTGTCTTCAAACAGAATGTCTCTAAAAACAAAATAACCTGCTATATAAACCTAATTGCTAAGTTCATACTCATCTCTACTGTCCTTGTTCCTGTCTGCAATGGTTACCTGTTCCCATTATCAACACTAGTGTGTTTCCCTGGCCACAATTTCTGTCTGCCATGCTGGTATTTCTTAACTTGCATGTTTCTGGCCAGTCCCCTTCAAAAGTTTTGCTGATATGGTACCTCATTGCCTGCAAATTTCTAACATGAGCTGTCCCAAACTTCTGCTCTGCTCATTTTATATCTCTCCACTCGTATGTTGCTGACCCCAGCCCATTCCTTGACTATGTCTCCATTGGTGGCCTGCACCTTCATGGTGGACCCAGACATTATTGCACACTCATGTAATGTCTGCATACACCTGCATTCCCTGTTCGCCAAACCAAGGGTGTTTGGACTGGGGTTAGTAAGGGAGACCACCCTTGTCATCTAAAGCTCTGTATACAGCAATGTGACAATACTCTTCACCTAAAATAAACCCAAAAGTTATGGTGTAAAAGCAAAGAAAACAACAGCTGTATGGTAAACATTGTACAGTGCCACATCTGACAGATGTGAGCCAGCCTCCCTAGTGCATTGGTTCTTGGGCCCCACCAAAGAGCCTATGCAAATAGCAGCTTAGAACTTAGATACAGCAAAACAGCTAACTGAAGTCAGCTTTAATTAAATTATAGTTTTCATAGGGCAAGACATGTATGTGACCATACTCAAGCCTAGAGATAGGTCACTCAGCACTTCATTGTGGATTATAGGAGGAATAATGTATAGTTATTATTCAGCTGGCTACAATCCTGCAATGTTCAGGCAGGTAGGCACAATGCAGTAGGTTGTTTGCTTTAAATATGCAGTTTAGTGTAGTTGATGTTTATTATTTTTAAATCAGATAATTTGTTTAATACTTATTCCTCAATTAAATTATTAGCCTACAGGAGAATGAAGACTTCAGTTTCCCTGCGCAGGTTAAATCCCAATTAAAATCACAGAAAAAAATATGCTGTCAGATAGACTTGTACTAGAAACCTCCATCGCCATAGTCTTATCTCCACTCTTCTATGCAAAAGTATCTAAAAATCACTGTGTATATCAGTAGCCACCAGAGTAAGACCTGCTATGCTCAGTATCGCAATAGAACTGGTCAGACACTCCCCTGATTTATGCTAAGAGGTGTGGCTGTTATTCAGCTCTACTGATACAGGACACTGCAGTGTGAAGGTTGTAAAGATCACCTTCATTGGGAGAAAAATAGAAGTATTTAATGCCATTTAATAGCAAAAATGCATCACACATTACATCTCATCTCCTCCACCCAAACCCTCCCCTCACCTCCCAAAATAACCTTTTAGAGAGCTTACAGGAAAGAAGTGAAGACCATAGAGTGTAATTTAATTGACAGCTCTTCATTTACTGTGGCTGTTGACATCTTTTCTAAGGTGGAGTACCCCAGCAGCAGTCTTATGCCCCATACACACGGGTGTAATTTCCATCAGAAAAATCTGATGTTTTTTCTGACGGAATTCCGCTCAAGCTTGGCTTGCATACACACGGGCACACAAAAGTTCTCTGAACTTTCGACCGTCAAGAACGCGGTGACGTACAACACTACGACGAGGCGAGAAAATTAAGTTCAATGCTTCTGAGCATGCGTCAAATTGTTTCCGAGCATGCATCGGAATTTTACGCATCGGAATTGCCACAAACAATCGGAATTTCCGGTCGGCACTTTCGGAAACCTGCTCTCAATCTTTTGCTGGCGGAAATTCCGCCAGCAAAAGCCCGATGGAGCATACACACGGTCGGAATTTCCGACGAAAAGCTCACATCAGACTTTTGCTGGCGGTAATTCCGCTCGTGCGTACGGGGCATTAGAGCTTTTGAATGTTTACACAATGCAGGCTTTTACAGGTAAATACCATGCATAAAATATGTTAAGCCTAAGTGTTGATAAAATAAAAAAAATACAAAAATCAGCACAAGCATTATTAAATATGTGCTATGTCCCTTGTGCTGCTGGTTTCCTTTAAATTCTCTTCTATGGATCCCTCCTACAAACTTCAGGTGGGGTGGGGGTCAGTAGGACTGAGGGAGCTACTATTTGCACTTATCAAGTGTACCCAACAATGCCCACCTTTTCAGCCGAGCTCCGCCATTAATAGAAGTCATTATTACAGCTTTTATGAATGAAACAAGGTGGATACATGAATGGAGGACTGGTGGATGATTGACAGGTCTGTCCCTTCCATTCACAAATCATGTTTTGATAATATAAGCTGTCATACCGGCTTCTATAAATTTGAAATACATGTTGAAATGAATGGTCTCTTTAGGTTCTCTTCCTTCAAATTGTAGCAACACAAAGTGATGTAAACTCATCTTGGTATGTGTGTCAGCCAGTCTTATTATTTGTGTGCCTATTTGTTAATTTGCGTCGGTGTGTGTTTTGTTCAGCAGGGGTTAATCAACTAAAAATACCTTTGAGGGTAAGAGACATCTGTGCTTTGCGCACTTGTTTACCCCGAACAATCCTTAACAACATTTTTTTTTTAAAGTAATCATCATAAAGTTTGCTATGCATTCTGCTTAAATTGTATTCCTAATATACATAAGAAGGGCATCGTCGTTAATTGTCCACAGGGAATTGATTATCACGGTATACAAGATATTGGTGTCACAACATTGCCAGAATCTGCAGCAAAAGATGTCGATGCCATGGGTCCTGTGCCACTGCCCTTGGAGGCTTCTGGGTAATTATGTTCAAAGCTTTTTTTCCCTTCAACACAAGTACATTACATCCTCCGTGAAAATCCAGAGAGCTCTCAAAAAAAAAATCAGTCTGCAAAGGCTTTTATGCTTTTACCTTCAACAACAGCAGGAAGTCTTTTTACATGAATATTAAGACCCGGTTTTGTCTACCTATTATTTTAAGGAAAAATATGATTTTCCTGTTATCCTCATATGCAAGAACTAAATCACAGCAGGTCAATAAGAATTTAGTTCATGTAATAATGGCAGTGCTGTGATTCTATTGAACTGAAACAAATTTATAGTGCTCTTATGATTCTGTATTTACCCTTTGGCGCAAAACAAAAAAAATGTAATGTTCAAATAGCAGCATAGAGAAAATCTGGACAATGTCCACTAAAAAACAGGTAGAATAATGTTCTTCTTTTGTACAGATGAACAAATCATTCAAAATCCGCTCCATGGGCAGTTGCTTGATCTGCTCTAAAATCCCGTTTACCAGGGCCAAAGCTGCTGTTTTTTTGTTTTTTTTTCATAACTTTTTAAAAGTTTTTTTTTTCCATAAGGTTTTTATTGGAAATAAAAGAAAACAAGCAATATGGGGTGTATTACAGAAACACATAATACAAGTAATATGGCATTAGGCATGGTATGGTAACATCATACCTTTTAGGCTATTAACATCAATATATCATCTAACAGAAAGATAGTGAGAGAGAACCCTATTATTCCGAGGAATCCAGAACTTGTTGTTTTTTATAGATTCTGAGCATGTTCTGAGCATATGGGACTGGTTATATATTGTAATATTGTAGTTGTATCTAGCTAAGTCGAGGTGTCATGAATAAGAGTCATATTGTATTGAGGGTTTTAGGTCGAGGTCAGAGCGTAAGTTTCTGTATAACTAAAGGGATATCTGGGGGTCGGTCTGGGGGGGAGTGAGTATAAGAAGGGGAGGGGGAAGGGGGGGTTGTTACGATAAGGAAGATGGGAGGGGAAGAGGTTGATAGATAGGGGGTGGGAGTAAGTGATAGGATTGTTATGGGAAGGGTAGGGAAACGGAGGGGGGGGTTGTCCATCGCTCTCTCCTTCCGTTGGGAAAGGTGGGGCATTGGTGGTTGTTATGGAATTGTGACTAATGGGGTTATCAATTTTGGATCTGGTTGTGGGTGGTTTAGGCAAGCGTGATAGAATAGTGTCAGACAGGTGGCATGTTGGTGGTGGTGCGGTCTTTGTAATCTATTCAGGGCGTAGGATTTGGAGAAGTTAATCTTGAGGTTAGAGATTTTTCTAAAATGGTGGAGTTCTGCTAATAGGTGGGGAAGAGATACGAGAGGTTCTGTAATAAAGAAAAGTATGTCATCGGCGAAGGCCGCTAGTTTGTATTCCTTGTCAGAGGTATGTACCCCTCTAATATCTGAGTTGTATTTGAGGCTGCGTAGGAAGGGTTCTAGGGTGAGTGTAAACAGTAGAGGGGAGCCTCGAACCCTACCTCGTACCATTATGGATGGCAAAGGCATTTGACAGGAGGACATTGACATGAACCCTAGCCATAGGTTTGGCATAGAGAGCCATTATGAAGCTTATTAGGCAGTTACCCAATCCCATGAATCTAAGTACTGCTTCCATGTAATCCCAGGCCACCTAGTCAAATGCCTTCTCCGCGTAGAGAGACAGGAAAAAGCCAGCTTAGTTAGAGTAGGTCAGAAGGTAGTGAAGGTTGATTGCTTTAATCGTATTATCCCTGGCCTCCCTACCAGGGATAAAGCCCACTTGGTCACAGGTAATGATGGAGGGGAGAAGAGGGAGTAAACGATTAGCTAGAATTTTGGAGAAAATTTTGATGTCTACATTTAATAGGGAAATTGGTCTGTAATTTGCCAATTGGCAGGGGTCTTTTCCATCTTTGGGTATAACCGAGATGTGTGCTTTGAGTAAGCTTGGGGAGAGTGGGGTAACCGCAGAGAGGGAATTGAACTCTTTAAGAAAGGGGGCCGATAATATCTTCCGATAAAGTTTTGTAGTAAGCGGCCGATAGGCCATCTGGATCGGGACTTATACCTGTTTTCAGATTTTTGAGAGCCTTGTCCCATTTTTGCGTGGTAATTGGGTGGTCTAGTTCTTCTGAGGTGTCTAAATCGAGTGGTCTGGGGCAGTTTCCAAGACTCTGTATGAGAGTAGGTCTGGAGGTGGGGTTGGGTGTCTGCTTTTCCGAGGCGGAGAGAGGTTGTATAAGTTTGCATAAAAATTGTGCTTTGTGCTATGTCTTGGTTACTTTTTAGTGTATTACCCGGTGGGGTCTGTAGTTGGTGTATTGTTGCTTTGGCTTTTTTCAAGCGTAATGCTTGTGCCAATAAATTACCACTCTTATTGCTGTGCTCATAGGAGAGCTTCTGAGAAAGAGTATATTTTTTCCTCATCTTTTGTCCTAATTCTTCTAGTAGAAGTTTGTGGGTTTCTATTAGTTCTTGTTGAGTATGTTAGGGCCAAGTTTGCGTTTATGTGATCTTTCTAATGTTTGTATTTTGGAAAGGAGGTTACTGATAAGTTTCTGTTTTTCGCGTTTCAGGGCAGAGGCAAGAGATATGAGTCGCCCCCATACTTATGAGCTTCCCATTGAGTAAAAGATGGTGTGTCAGGGCCAGGGTATCATTGTCTCTGAAATAATTGGAGATAATAGTGCAGAGTTTAATGCCTCTTTCTTTGTCGGTCAGAAGGTTTGAGTCAATCAAGGTCGAAGTAATCAAGTCGTGTGTATTTGTTGTGAAAGGCCGAAAAGTATGTGTAATCCTTGTCGTGAGGGTGCAAGGTTCTCCACATGTCATGTAGAGAGAGCTCTTGAAGGGAGAGTCTAATTTGTTGTAGGGCACTATATGGGAAGTGGGAAGTACCTGTGGAGGTGTCAATAAGAGGGTCAAGTGGAACATTAAAGTCACCTCCCAGAATGAGAATACCAGATTGGAAAGATGATAGTAAGTGGGTAATTGATGTAAAGAATGGAACTTGGGAGGTGTTAGGGCTGTATATGTTAGCTAGGGTGATAGGTTTGTTCCAAAGCATGCCTTTAATGAAGATATAACATCCTTGTTCATCAGCCAGAGTGTCTGAGATTTGAAGGGGGAGATTTCTCGACAGCAAGATGGATGTTCCCTTGGTTTTGGATGTGGGGGAAGTGGAGTGGTATACGTGTGGGTTTTTCCAATTTGGGTATGGCTTTTGATTTGAAGTGGGTCTCTTGCATGAATATAATGTCTGCCTTCATGCAATACACGCTGGCTAAAATTTGCCAATTCTTCACGGGTATATTGAGGCCTTTAGTGTTCCAGGATACTATCTTGAGTGATAAGTGTAGTTGAGTTCACGGAATGGACCATGTCCGATGTTGCGGAGAGTGGGAGGGACAAGGCAATTAGGAGAGAGCAAGTAATGGGGCGTAAATCCTCACTGTGAGTAAACAGAAGTTTTTTTTATTGTTTAGGAAAAATGTCCCCATCCCTCTTACAGTAAGTGTGTAATATGACAATGTTTTAGCTGGAAACAAAAGGGCTGCTTTACTACAGCCATTCTGGGATAAAAGTTCAAACAAGTATAGGGGTGCCAAGCCACACAGAGTCTTATAGTTGAGCATAAAAATGTTTAATTCAATGTAAAACCTGACAGGTAGCCAGTATCAAAACTAAAGGATATAAGTAGTATGATCACTTGCAGTAGACCTAATCAGGATTCTGGCAGCTGAATGTTGCACATATTGTACTCTGTTTAGTGTGGAACTCAATATTCCAACAAGTAGAGCATTAGAGTAGTCAAGTCGGGAGAGCACATATGTATTTACCAGATTTTCAGCCACAAGTAAGTGTAAGATAGCATAGGCCATAAGCAAGAAATGTGTTTCTTGAGTGTAAAAAAGATGTTCTGACAACATTTTGTACGTGTGGATCAAACGTTAAGCTAGCTTTTAAAACCTATCCCAGATTCTTCAATTTAAACTGAAGCACAGAACAGGTTAAAGGACAAGCTTTACAAAGTCATTCATGTTTTTATGTCACAAATGCAGTTGAATAGAAAAGAAACAGGCAAATTAGAATAATGTCTAGTATGGATGTATGTTGGAAAACCATCAGGATAGAAAGCAACATTTAAGCAATGTGATCTAAACAGCTGACCAAGTGGAAACATGTAAACGCTAAAAAAAGGACAAAAAGATAGGGGCCTGTCTCGGAGGCAATCTAATGGCCTGTCTCAGTGACAATCCAAGGACCTGTATCCATGGTAATGCAGGGGCCAGTCTTGTTGTCATAAGAGGAGCACTTCTCAGTGTTATAGTTGAGGCCTGTCTCTGTGTCATTGTTGAGGCCCTTCTCAATGTCATTGTTGGAGACCTTCTCGGGAAACACAAGGGTTAACTGGACCAATTTCAGACTGGAATTTGCCAAGAGAGACAAAACGATAGAGATCAGTAAGATAAGACTTGAAATAATATTTGGGGTTTCTAAAACTGTTTTGAAGTAGTTTAAAGCTAAAGCGTAAGAGATCATAGTGCCTAAGGCATAACTGCAGTCAAGAAGAATAGGAATAGACAGAAGTGGTATGTAATTGTGATATAACAGTGAATTTGAGAATCTTGCTGTTGTTTAAGTTGTCCAGATCCATGTTGCTTTTTTTGTTGATAGTAAGGTGATAACAGAGGTCTTGAGGACCATTGTTATAACACTGGTGCTCAATGAATCATTTATTAAAAAAACGAGAACGATAAAACTAAAGCAAGATTGAAATACATGGGTAAGAATGGTGGAGGATTTCATATTTTAGACCAATTTAATGAGAGACGTAGAGTCAAGTGAATAAAAGTGTGAAAGGGGGAAAACCAGTAAAGCTTGGTAAATCAGGAATAGACGTGGGAGAAACTTGTGTTGTGGAAAAATGTGATGGTGGTGATGCCGGATGTTGAAAATCTTGGAAATAAAAAAATGTAAGAGCGTGTTACAGTGCTGTGTTGTGGCTGGTAATGTATAGGGACAGTGAGGTTTTAACAATCTGTGGTGCAGAAAAGCTGTCCAGGGTAGCTAGGATTTTTATTGAAATGTAGCTATAGTTTAATTATACTTGTATTTCAAATACTTTAAGCTGGGGTCCATGGTTAGGTTTCAGGGTGTCCATGAGGGTCCTATAAAAAAATACAATTTACAGCTCTCCCCCTTGTCCAAATAAATAGTTTCCAATTGAAAGAAATTAAGGAAGACACACCGTACCACTGTTTATAGCCCCAACTGCTAACCATCTCTTCACTTGTTGCTGGCCCATGTTTACTTATTACTATTCAAATTTGTAACATTGTTTTGTATGCTGTAATAGCAACTGCTAAATCTCATTTTCTAGCAGTAGTAGTAGCAGTAGTAGTAGTATTAAGCAGAATTAAAATAGTTTTGTTTAATTTGTACAAGAAGATTGCATTTTTTGGAATGTGTGACCATTACATTTTCCATGAAAAGGAGTGAGGTTTTTGTTAAGATTTTTTACTTTATTTAAACTTCAAACACATTTTGTTAAAATAAAGTACATAAATTAATTGCATGCAAAGTGGTGTCTATGTGAAGATTTATGAGGAAGGATCCATATTTTTTATCAGATTCCTAAAGGGGTCAGTGACTCAAAAAAGAACTACTGGGGTAGAGGTGTAAAAGAGAGTAACTAATTTGTTGGTAATGGAAACAGAAATATTCATGGTAAAATATGAGCTCACACTTTGTAGGACACGTCTCACTTGGCTGGTTATATCCAGGTCCACAATGATACATTTCTAAAACCCTTTAATCAGAACTCGCTGTTCCATAAACAATGGTTCAGTTCATTTCCATCTTCAATGAGAAATGGAGAATGATAGAGAAGTGGTGGCAATTTAATTCAGGGCTGACTCGCCAAACACAACCAATCATTCATCTTGATTCAAAGGTGGAAACAGCAACTCAGTGATTAGACAGTTGAATAAGCGCTGTGATTTAATCAATTGGCAATAGATTCCAAGATAAAGTCACCTCAGATTAAATTAAAAAATGCCAAATGCCTAAAATTAAATTAAAAATTAGCCTTAAATTAAAAGATTTAAAGCCTGAAAGATACTGAATGTTGCCAGGAAAGTCTTAAGAAGGAGATGTCCAACTAAATCAAAAATTTAAAGTGGACTTCCAGAAATGCAACCTTGACTGCTAAGTTTTACAGCTTAATATACGCTTGCCAAAAATTCATTTTTATATGTATCGAAAAAAGTTACCCTATCCTTGAATGATCCCCTGTCAATCATATGAGCTGTATGCTGAACTAAGGAGAAATATGAAGCAACACTGCATAAAAGGAAGGTGTCAGGAAAGTTTAAATGCAATTCCAGTCAACAAGTAAAAACAAATCAGCAGGGGTAAACCCAACTTTTTTTGCTAACTAAGGCAGGTCATGCATGGTACAAATTTCTTTCCTGTGACCACGGGTTGCAGGAAATAAATTTGCACGATTCCCCCAAAAACACAAACAGTGCTGACAGGGAAATACCCAATGCCAAGCAATTGTCTGCTCCCGGCTGGGGCAGATAGGGGAAGCCATCCCACTGGGAGAAGACACTGATTATGCTATAGCCACTAGCGATAATTGTAAGAGAATCCAACAGGCTGGTTGTACCCAGGTTCCTGCTGCACCACCTGAGATTCGAACCATGTATGGCCGGCCTAAGGCAACACCACAATGCCTACCCCCACCTCACCCAAACCCCTGGTACCCAAAGTAACAAAACAGTACAAAACTAAACAAACAATATGCACATGGTCACTGGAAGGGTACATCCTAACGTTTATGCTGTGTAACTTCCTCCTTCTTAGTTTCTTGTATCACCAATCACATTCAGTCCTCCCAGACATTTTTGAATCTGATTGGTGGCTGTAAAAAACATCTTAGTACTGACATATTGCTACTAATTTATATGGACAGTTTACTGTCTTTTCCCATAAAGCCTGGTACCCACAGGCCAAATATCGTCCGGTATCAGTAGGTTTACCAGAAACTGTCCGGCATTGGGCCAGTGTACAACAGCTTGTCCTACAGAAGCCAGCTGAATGTTCGGCTTCTGTCGATCGGGCATGCTAGAAAGCCAGCAGCCGATCAGCATCTGATTAGCGCTGTCAGCCAATTGCTGCAATCTCTGAGTGATGTGTTCTGGCAGCGATGGCAGTGTCCATTGTCAGAACACAATAGCTTGCAAGCTCCTCATCATGCAGTAGGAGTATCAACAACTGGTCACCAGGGAAAAAATGGAGACCACAGAGGGTGCAGCCTACCACGCACACCCTCTCCTGCCCATGACTGCACTGAACCCTGGGCACCTGTTCTGTATCTCCCTTGTCCCTGTCCAGCACTCAGTGGGATCTGCGCAGGAGATTTGACCTGTGGGGTCTACTGGGAGATAAGCTATCACTTGTAAACGTAGAAGCTGGACTTCAGTGTTACCAAGTGATAGTGGCGAGCAGGTAGCAGAAGACCTGAGTTCCCCCTAGTTCCTGCTGAAAAAAAAGCCCTGGGTAAGCCTATAATAAAGCTTATCTATAGGTATTGTAAATATCTCCTGCACTTTAGATTCAGCGGATGGCGTCACCTGCGCATGCACTCTGAAGGAACGTATACCCGTGCCGTTCCTTCAGAGCCGTGCTGTAAACAGCCACTCCTACACGCATCTATGGGAGTGACCTCATTGCCAGCTCAGCCAATCAGATACCCGAAGCCTGCCAACCTGGAAAGAAGACCAGGTGAAGATGGAAGTGCCTTAAGCAATGGCAGCTGGAGGGCTTCATTTTCAGGTAAGTCTGTCATAATGTGCTAGTAGGCGATGCCTACTAGCACATTATGACTTAAACTGCCAGTGGCCCAATTTATTTTTATTTTTTTGCGGTTTACTTACCTGACAGGTAACACGCATTTTCAAAAGAACATCAGCAATGGTAGCTGTGATGGCTTTCTTATGACAGACTAACTCTAAATTTCATAGTAAAAAGCAATGTGGATGTAAGGATGAAAGGAAGGAAGGGAGGAAGGAAGGAGGAAGGAAGGGAGAAGGAAGGAAGGAAGGAAGGAAGGAAGGAAGAAAGAAAGAAAGAAAGAAAGAAAGAAAGAAGGAAGGAAGGAAGGAAGGAAGGAAGGAAGGAAGGAAGGAAGGAAGGAAGGAAGGAAGGAAGAAGAAAAGGAAGGAAGGAAGGAAGGAAGGAAGGAAGGAATGGTGGATAGATGGATGCATGGATGGATAAATAGGATAGGCTGATAGCTTGTTCCACAAAATGGGTTAACCTTAAATATTTCACACAACCCTGTGCCAGAATAGCTTAACTCCGACTTTAAGATTTGACATAAAAGAGACTTCTTTATTGATGTGTTGAAACCGATGAATTAATCAATAGATAAGCCAGCGTGGATAATGCTGTCCTGAGGGTCAACGTCTAGGTGTTGTATCGCCAAAAAAACATTAACAGCAGTGACCTTTCCGCCAAAGGGTCAGGAGAGGTATTGTAAGGGGGGAATCCAAATTGTATTTTGGCCACGATCCAGTCTGATAATTTCATTGTTTTAATCGTCGTGTAGCTCAGAAAAATGCTTAACCTTCACACAACTGCAGCTATTATTCTGAAAGACACGAGGAACTGTACATACACATACTATACAGGAAAAACTAACAGAGAATTTTAAGAGCTGCATTAATATTAAATGTGTGTTTGATTTATTGTCCGAGTAGTTATAAATTTTTGATACACTGATGATTCACCCATTTCTTGCAGAACATTAGGCATCACTTTCATAATACCATATTCAATACATGTCCATTACAGGAGGGGAGATTTGCTTCTATACGATCCCTGTATCCTTGATGTCAAAGAGATCAGAAATTTTTGCTCGCCATAAAAAATATGCTGAGCAACAATGCAAAATTACAGTGTACATTTGCAACATCTGCTTCCCGGCAAACATATTTTGCAACATCTGCCATCTTCTTTACCAATGTCTTCACGCTACGCATTTACCCTCTGGGCTAATTTCCTGCTGACCTTGGAAATATGGCCCGTTAATTAAGCTGTTTTGACTTCTAGTAAATGGGAAAACTGAACTCCAAAAATATTAAAGCTTATTTGCATTTAAATAATATATAACTTTGTGCGCAACTGGACAGGGTAAGTGTTGCCTGGAGGATACCTGCAGTTATAAAAACATTTAAGGAGTTAAAGGGATCAACAGTTTAGGCTTATAATATGCTAAGTAAATGCCTGATGCAACATAAATGTTGCTATAGAACTAGGTGGTGACTCCTTTTAGTACCAACCCTGTATGCATTTAGTGTGCAACTGCTATGCAGGGAGGGGTCTGTGCCACAATCTTTTGACACCACTGGGTATCCAAAGTGCATACTGGGGGCAGGTGCAGTGGAAAAAAAAAACTGATCTGTTGATTCATTTAAAATAGCACAGGATCCCACAATCACGGGAGGACATTTGTGCAGATTGGGCAGCTACACAGGTGCCATCTGGATCGAAGAGATTCATTTATATTGGATTTGGATCAGGCATGCTATCATGTAGATCTGAACTCTGCTCACTTCTAGGAGTGGTGGTAAATAGGTAAATAAGTTGTTTCACTTTGGCAGTAGTTTTTGAGCCCCCCTATTATTATTATTATTTTTTTTTTACGAGGGCCCTTTGGCAACTATGTCCACCACTGGTCACAGGTCTGCCAGTTGTTAACCAGTATCTGTACCACATTCAATGTTTTCCAAGCCTCTGTACTAAAAGCTTAATTTCTCTACCAAAAGTAGAAGTTAAAGTGTCAGTCTACTTAACTGCTTGCTGACCAGCATTATACTGCGGCAGGTTGGCTCTCCTGGGCGAATCGCCGTAGGTGTATGTCAGCCGCTTTAAGAGCTCTAGGGGGCCCACACGCCCCTGGCGTGATGCCAAAGCTGATGCACGTGGTCGATGGTCGCGATGTCTGCCGGCCACCCGAGATCGCTCCTCACAGAGACAGAACAGGGATCTGTCAATGTAAACAGACATATTCCCATTCTGTCAGAGTAGTAGAGAGATATCTGCTGTTCCTAGTAATCAGGAACAGTGATCTCTCTCTACTCCCAGTCAGTCCCATTCCCCCAGAGTTAGAAACACCTCCCTAGGACACACTTAACCCCTCGATCACCCCCTAGTGTTGACCCCTTTCTTGGCATTGACATTTATACAGTAATCCGAGGATATTTTTACCATGTCAATGGTCCCAAAAAAGTGTCAAAAGTGTCCGATCTGTCTGCCGCAATGTCACAGTCCCGCTAAAAATCGCAGATCACCGCCATTAGTAGTGAAAAAATAATAACAATAAAAATACCATAAATATATCCCCTATTTTGTAGACACTATAACTTGTAGACACTATAACTTTTACCAAAAATATGTAGAAGAATAGATATTGGCCTAAACTGATGAATAAATGTGTTTGTTTGTTTGTTTTTTTTGGATAGTTATTATAGCAAAAAGTAAAACATATTTTTTTTTTCAAAATTGTTGGTCTTTTTTTGTTTATAGCGCAAAAAATAAAAAACGTAGAGGTGATAAAATAGCACCAAAAGAAAGCTCTATTTGTGGAAAAAAAATTTTGGGGGTACAACGTTACACGACAGCACAATTGTCAGTTAAAGTGACGCAGTGCCGTATCGCAAAAAACGGTCTAGTCAGGAAGGGGGCAAATCCTTCTGGGGCTGAGGTTGTTAAAACTGTTTTTTCTGAGTATAGTTGATGATAGAGAGTTACAATAAATCACCGGCCAGTTTCTTATATCTCCCAAAGGTTCCAAAGGTTAGATTACTTCCATTGAGTTCCATCTATATCATGAAGATAGTAACATTAAATACTGGAGTACTCACATGTGGGGTAAAACACCCATAACGGCAAGGAAAAGGTAAGAATTTAGACAGAGACATCTTACTATAACCTATAACTACACTTTTAAGCACACCAACACTTTAACCCAAGGTTATGATTCAGGAAAACTGAATATTTTGTAATTAAAGGGGTTTCCTTCTTTACCTACTCCCTTATGAAATGATTGATAGTTCAACTCATTATATTGTTTTAAACAAATCTGTATTCCTAAATGTACAACATATAACTAGATATTAATATTTATAGGTAATAACACCTGGGAAAAAAAAAAAAATCTTAGGCCCCTTATACCCTTCTCTCTGCCCAGATGTTTCTGGGGTTTTGAGACACCTTTGGTGGAGCGTTTTCTTAATGAATGTCCTAATTGAGTTTTTTACTCTTGGGCCCCTTTATGTGGTGGAAGACTGTGACCTTGTTGGGTGGTTTTGTCTAAAGTCGGGGAGCATCCCTATACTGGATTAATAGGTTGACATGTAAGTAGATCTTCAGGGGCGTTATGCATATGCCTATTGATATGTATAAATGTATAAACAAACATATATTTTGTGTTTTCTTTGTATTGATTTCATATTCTGTGTTTCCAGAGAGTGGCTTCCCTGAGGAAGAATTTATATGCACTATTCGAAACGCGTCAGGTCTTTCAACTACATACCATTTAGAGCCATGGTGTATCATATGTCTCTTTATTGAATTGTAGCTTGAAATTGCCACTTTCTAATTGTCATATACTTGTTAAACCTGTGTATTTCATTCTATGATTGTTTGTATCCTTCGTACAACCATCATTTTTAGATCTTTTTGTACTAATAAACAATATTTTTTTTCTATATACATATGATCTTTTTTTTTTTTTACACATTGCCTTTAAAATCCCAATATTTGAGGTATTGAATCACTATGCATTAGGGCTGTTACTGATTAAAATTTTCGTGTTCGATTAATTGATTTTTTTTAAAACGATTAATCGACTAATTTCGATTAATTATAATGCGCATACAGATCCAACTACTTTTAGCTGATCTCCTTGCATTGCAACTCTGCATTAGTCAGTGGTAAATGTGGTATACACTATATACAATCACCAGACACTAGTTAGTTTCCACAATCCATGACTTAACTTCACAGTTTACACAAATACGTTTAGAATTCAAACTGTAGCACTGAAGTAAGTAATTTTTTTCCCACAGTAGCGTGACAGTACCTCCACATCCGGTCTAACTAATCACTCTCACCTTATAGCATGGACCCCTGTGCAAACAGGTGGTCATGCAAAAGGGTTAACACGGACCATAAACTTCTCTCACGTCTCCTCAGATCTCAGCAAGGATGCCGGGTCATGGGTAGAAAGAAAAGATCTAAGAGATCACTGCTTAAGTATAAGATTCAATTTTTGCGTTCAAACACAAACTACTCACATAAAGATGATAAAACCACAACATGTAAAGCCGAGAATCGTGCTAGTTCCGTAGGGCAACAGCGGGTGACGTCATGTGTAGCTCCTCCCCCGTACGCGTTACGTTCAATCAGAACTTCAATGTCACCGGACTCCTCCCCCCTTCTCTTCGTTAGCAGAT
This sequence comes from Lithobates sylvaticus, assembly GCA_028564925.1. Lineage (NCBI taxonomy): Eukaryota > Metazoa > Chordata > Amphibia > Anura > Ranidae > Lithobates > Lithobates sylvaticus. Next base: position 35,537,874 of record CM053034.1, on the reverse strand, counting down.
AGAGGCACTTGGGGAAGGGGGGAGGAGTCCAGTGACGTTTATGTCTGTGATGTCACTGGATCTCCGACGGAACTCCCTGAAGACCCGGAAACCGGCGGAGAGGTGAGTACTGATCAAAAGAATTTGAACGATTAATCAAGGAATTCATCTTTCATTTCCACAGCCCTACTATGCATGTTAAGGGATGATGGCAATTACATGCCGTTCCACATGAGTCGAATTAATTATAACACCTGGGAGTATCCAATTGCCTCTTGGGGATCAGAATTAATATTTTCCCCTGCTGGAGCAAATAGGATCATGCTTTATTGGGATTTTGTTTGCCTTCCTCTGGATCAACTGTGGGTAAAGGATAATGTATATGGAGGTTTTCAGTTTTTTTCTGTTGGTTGAACAAAATGGTCTTTTTTCAACCTGACTATGCAAAATATCTATAGTTGAAGCTTAAGATTTCTGTGGAATTGATGTTTTTGCATTGTTTCTCTCAGTCACTCTAATGAAGCCCCCTTCCTTTTGTATTGACATGGAGGGGTGAGTATACAACTTTAATGCTGACTTGCCTTCTCTGCCTTATGAGAATAAAATAGCAGAGACACATGTTCTTTCACCGCACCTCCTAAGGATATGCCTCATATGGGTCCACTCTTAAAAATGATTGCTTGATTGTTATTGTTTGATGTGTTATTCCTGCTTTGCAATATTGACTGACATTGATTGCTACATTCTGTGACCATTGGAAGTCTGCTGTATAGGGAACTGAATACTATTTAATAAAAAAACAACACAATATTGATTGATAAGAAAAACATATTGATTCATAATAAATAAGTACATAATCAAATAAATATTGCATGCAGATAAATAATATATTGCGTGCCTTTGTAGTATTTAAACTTGCGATTTGCACATGTTGATGACAAATAATCATTAGATAAAATAACAAACACGGTCAAACTATTTTGCACAGCTAAGTGAATTGAGGCCATAGAACACAAGAAAATAGCAAGTCAGTGATCAGAACTTTCTGGGAATGGTACTTGTTTAGCTGCTGTGCGTCAAGTTCTCCTACTGAACTGATAACGTGAGAGATCTACTTACCGTATATACTCGAGTATAAGCCAAGTTTTTCAACCCATTTGTTAGGCTGAAAACCCCCCATTGGCTTATACTCGAGTGAGCCATACAGCAGCCGTACATTTGATTAATAAAACAGCGGGTGTCTCCGGCTGTGTTATGCAGTCTGTTGTGCGGCCGTCCATTGTAATAAAGCCCCGCCTCCTCCTTGTCCGTGATAGAGGAACTGCACTACACTACAATGCTGGGAAACTGTATCAGTGTTCCATCTATCACGGACGAGGAGGAGGCGGGGCTTTGTTACAATGGATGGCCAAACAGACTGCATAACACAGCGGGAGACACCCGTTGTTTTAGTAACCAAAGGTACAGCTGCAGATGGGCACAATGAGGCTGCAAATGGGCACAATGAGGCTGCAAATGGGCACAGTGAGGCTGCAAATGGGCACAATGAGGCTGCAGATGGGCACAGTGAGGCTGCAAATGGGCATAGTGATGCTGCAGATGGGCATTGTTTACCCAGTAGCTGCTGCATTTTCCAAACTTAGGCTTATATTCGAGTCAATACGTTTTCCCATTTTTTTGCGGTAAAATTAGGTGCCTTTGCTTATATTCGAGTATATACAGTATTTGTTAACTGTGCAGATTGCACCACCTCCTTACCCCCATCCCTACACACACACACTTCTGAAGTATCCTACTTATATTGGAAAAAAAAAAAAAGGTTGTGGGATGACAATTCTCATCTCTTGAAATCTCACTGTCCTAATAAGAACAAAAGGTAACTGAAACCAATACTGGAAGTGCCCTGTGTCCCCTGCTGCACTCTCACCAACATTCACATCATTATTGTGTCCTGCTTTGACATGAGGGTCGGCAAGAGGAACCACTGAGTGCAGCAGGGGATACAGAAGATAGACTCCCAAAAGTGTCAGTTCCTCAATAGATTGCAGTGGATGATTCCTCCTAAATAGAGTGTTGATCTATGGTAGGGCAAGCAGCAAATGTGTGTATCTACTCTTTTCTTTTGCAAGGTATTCCTTGTCCTACCTATATTCCTGACATGGCCATTTTAAGGGGATCATTAGATCCAGAAATATACGCAAAGATTTTTTCCCTCCAGAGTTTCCCTATCGATCCTTTACTATTATGGTTTTATTGGCCAAATCTGGGGGGAGGTAGGCTAAGCTCACATGCATGTAACTGCTTATATCCCTAAATCTATTATCATTTTAACAGAAACCTTCCACTGCATTTTTTTTTAAATTATATTACCTAGCCTTAAAATATTATTTTTATTCAAGAAATTTTAATATCAACCTAGATTTATTCAACTTAGTGCAGGTGGACTATGATCTTGACACAGTTTTAGGGTTCCTGCAATTTTACAGACCTCATGAATTTACTCCAGCTATGTTTTCAACAAATAAATAATTGCATGGATAAATAAAATTTGTTATCTGTCTACATAAAATTTGAATAATTACCTGCATCTGTCTTGATGTCAACCTCCATCGAGATTGGTAAGCTAGATTGGGATGGGTTAGCCCTCTGTGCCAATCAGGGCTTGATTTATTGTTCTGCCTATCCCAGATAGCAAGCAATTGTGCTGCAAGTTTGAAAATGACTTGCTAAGCAATTGCTAGACCTACCAGGCTTTACAAGTTTGTTGCACAATTGCAGCAAGTCCGCATTGCACGACTCCAGATCAACTTTCTTTGCAAACATTCTGCCAGTCTGCTGTAAGTTCTGGTTCAGTTATGTTGTGCAATAGTCCTCCCACCACAGGGGTCACTGTAGCTGAATTTTCATGCTGTAGACTTGCAGAGCTCTTGCTGTGGACTCACAACTGCAACTTTGCTCTTGCTAGAGACCTGCGATGCAAATTCGCTACAAATTAGAAAAGTGTCAACTAGAACTTGTGCTTCAAGTGCTCTGCAAGTGTACAACTTGCCATTGAAAATGTGCAAATTTAACACTGCCACAAATTTGTGGCCAGTTATCCTTGCTATATGGGCATTAACAGCTGAAACATATTATGGGAAAATCAGAATTATTACATCATCAGATTCTTTCCTTCATTGTCTAGTCCCAAGCTGGGGGCAGGTTGATCACCAAATTGTTTTACTACAGTAAAGAACTATGAGGTCACAGATCTGGCTATATTGTCTAACAGGATTACATGAACCACTGAATACTGAATGTAGCTGCCCTGGAATTCAGCTTTAGTATTGAACTTTGAATGTTATTGATCATCACCAATACTTTCAGCATTTCTAGAGCCTCTTACATTGTCCACAATGCATACAAATAACCATGATCTTTACAATACACGTGCCATGGTTGTGTAGACACATTTACAAAATGTTGCGACATTTGTGCAATGTCACAAAATATAGAAATTGTCTGGGAAACGTAGGAAGTGATATGATGCACACATACTCATTTTATTCTTTGTCACATCATGAATGTTATTGTTATAACCTTGCATCTATTTGTTACCTGACATTTAAGACGTCAGTATTGAACATGATAAATTATATTTAGCACCGTATGAAAATATATATGGCTGTCATCAGCGCCTTCTATGCAATCTCATGCATAAATACACAGATAAATATAATTACCGTATTTTTCGGACTATAAGGCGCACTTAAAAGCCCTAAATTTTCTCACAAATCGACAGTGCGCCTTATAATGCGGTGCGCCTTATATATGACCTGTTGACATCGCTGGAGTTCTTTGGTTAATGCACCCGGAATGATGGCAAGCACCGTATTAGTTTTTTTTCACTTGGGGTTTGACAGTATCTGTCAGATGGGCGCGCATGGAGTCACAGATCAATAGGGATAGAGATTTGTGGAAAAAGCCACCCGGTCTCTTACCGTAAACCGACGTACCGTAAACCTCTCTCAGGTTGTTCTACTGCGTGACTGATAGCGATGAGTTTGAAATCCGCATCATAAGCATGTCTCTTAACAGGAGCCATTTTTGGGGCAGCTAGTACAGTATAGAAAATGAACGAATATATGTGCAGGCCTCCTGACTACGATGGCCGTAATGCCCAATCCAAGCAGTGCAGCTTCCTAGCTTTGGTAATCCTACGAAGCTGCACTTCTTGGATTGGGCATTACGGCCATCGTAGTCAGGAGGTGTGCACATATATTCGTTCATTTTCTATACTGTACTAGCTGCCCCAAAAATGGCTCCTGTTAAGAGACATGCTTATGATGCGGATTTCAAACTGAAGGCTATCAGTCATGCAGTAGAGCATGGAAATAGAGTAGCGCATCAGAGTTTTGTTTCATTAAATGCGCCTTATAGTCCGGTGCGCCTTATATATGGAAATATCCCCATTAACAGCCGATCATTGCTAGTGCGCCTTATAATCCGGTGCGCCTTATAGTCCGGAAAATACGGTACCTATATTTTCTGCAATAACTTACATATGCATAGGCATAAAGAGGACTTGTCACTTTCTAAATATATAATTTGTCAATCAGGTTATTGTAAATGACAACATATTTCAACATATTTATTTTGCACTGGACACAATAATTAATTTATTTGTATAGGTCTGCTCTGTTGGTCATATGCATGATCCAGCCCTTTAAAGTGGTTGTAAACCCACTTTTTGGACTTATACCTATAGGTAAGCCTAGAATAAGGCTTACCTATAGGTAGTGCAAATATCTCCTAAACGTGCAGGGTTTAGGAGATATTTCACTTGTAGTCTGCCGAAAATAGCTATGGCGCATGCGCGGGGAAGAAACTAAACTAAAGGCCGTTTCTTCCCTAGCATATGCCGCTAGTCGGGTATGACGTCACGCGGCTCCGGCGAATGACAGAGCCGGAGTCCGCGGCCCGGAAGGAAGAGGGCCAGAAGATGGACGCTGCCCACACAGAGGACATCACTGGATTCTTTTGCAGGTAAGTGGCACATAATGGGCTAGAATGCAAAGCATACTAGCCCATTATGATTTTCATTTGTGGGCTGCAACAGCTAGCAAAAGAGGAAGTAAAACCCATCAGGGTTTACTTCCTCTTTAATGCTTTCATAGCCTTTGTGTTTGCTTAGTTTAAAGTGGTTCTAAAGGCAGAAGTTTTTTTTTACCTTAAAGTGACACTTATGCCCTGTACACACGACCGGTTTTCCTGTCGGAATAAGCTCTGAAGGTTTTTCCGACGGAATTCCAGTGAAACTGTCTTGCGTACACACAATCACACCAAAATCCGATCGTCAAGAACGCAGTGATGTACAGCACGTATGACGGGGCTAGAAAAAAGGAAGTTCAATAGCCAGTAGCCAATAGCTTCTATCTCGTACTTGCTTCAGAGCATGCGTAGTTTTTGGTCCGTCGGAACAGCATACAGACGAGTGGTTTTCCCGATAGGAATTGGTTCCATCGGAAATATTTAGAACATGGTCCATTTCTAGGTCCGTCAGAATTAAAAAAAAAAAAAAAAGTCAGATGAAGCATACACACGATCGGAATATATGATGAAAAGCTTCTGTCTGACTTTTTCTGTCGGACATTCCGCTCGTGTGTACGCAGCATAAAGGTTATTTATTTTTTTTTTTAAATAACAAACATATTATACTTACCTCCACTGTGCAGCTTGTTTTGCACAGAGTGGCCCGAACATACTCTTCTGGGGTCCTCCGGCAACTCTCGTGGCTCCTCCCCACATCAGATAACCCCCTGGGAGAAGCACTCTCCCGGGGGGTTACCTAGCAGGTGTGCTCCTGAGTCCAGCATTCTGCGTCCATAAAGGCTGAGTGCAGGACTCGGCCCCGCCCCACGTCATTGGATTTGATTGACAGCAGTGTTTGGCCAATGGCTGCGCTGCTATCAATCTATCCAATCAAGAGCCGAGAACCCCGGGCAGAGAGAGAGCACGTCCCTGTGGGTCAAGGGTTCAGGTAAGTAAAACGGGGGGGCTGGGAGGCTGGTCACTGTCAGGTGTTTTTTCACCTTAATGCTTAGGATGCATTAAGGTGAAAAAATATGAACCATTACAACCCCTTTAATGCATGCTCTCCATTAAGGTAAAAAACCTTCTTCATCAGCCTCATAGTGATGGCAACAAAGAAGATCCACCTTAAAATGCGTAATTTCTTGTCGGGAAATAACACATTTTTTTCTCACAGTACTGCCCACTGACTCCTGGGAAATGATGACTCACATTTCCCAGGAGCACAGGCGAGGGAGGAAGTGGTGCGGAGCGCCGCGGACCCGGAAGTGGCAGATTAGGAGCCACCACATAGCAACAGGGCAGTTTTTTTACTACAAATCTTTTTTAATACACTTAAAGGTCTGTGAAAATGTGAAAAAATATTTTTCTGGGTGAAACTCTGCTTTAAGAACGTTTATCCAATTTTTGAATCATTAATGGGATCAAATCAACATTCTTTTTTGACTGCAGTGATAAGTAATTTTGAAGGAACAGGATGGAAAATAGATTTCTGTTAGAAATAGATTTCTAATGCCGCGTACACATGGTCGAATTTTCCGATGGCAAATGTGCGATCGGAGCTTGTTGTCGGAAATTTTGACCGTGTGTAGGCTCCATCAGACAGTTTCCATCGGAATTTCCGTTGCACAAAATTTGAGATCTGGTTCTCAAATTTTCCGACAACGAAATCCGTTCTCATAAATTACGATCGTGTGTAGACAATTCCGACGCACAATGTGCCATGCATGCTCAGAATCAAGCAGAAGAGCAGCACTGGCTGTACATCACTACGTTCTTGACGTTTGGAATATCCAACCAACTTTGTGTGACCGTGTGTATGCAAAACAAGTTTGAGCCAACATCCATCGAAAAAAAAGCATCCTCCCAAGACTTCCTGCTTTCTAGCTCCCATGCTCACCTCCAGGACTTCTCCAGAGAATGGGAGAGGCTCTCCCTGCCCCAGTATGTCCGGTCAGCCCCTACCCTGTCCAGCTTTAGGCGATTCCTAAAAACTCACTTATTCAGGGAAGCCTATCCCGCCTCCAACTAAGAACTGTACCAGAGCCCCCTCTATCAGATCATCTACCGCAGCTATTACCTATTGTACCACCTCCTCCTCCCTTTAGATTAAAAGCTCCATTAAAAGGGCCCTTTTAATAGTATTGAGCTGTATTGTAATTGTACTGTCCTCCCTCTACAATGTAAAGCTCTGCGTAAACTGTTGGCGCTAAATAAATCCTGCATAATAATAATAATACAAATGTTTGTTGGAAATCTACTAGTGTATGGACATCTTTAGTCTGTGTGGAACCTAAAGGCGCTTTAACTGATATCCCTCTGGTGTGGTCCACACTGTATCTGCTCAGTCTCGGTAGAATCTGGTTTGCATTAAGTGTTTTGCTCATCTCAGTGGTTATTCTAAAAGCCACCTCATTCTGCAAAAACGCTTGGTCTGATTCTTATCTGGATTTAACCAATAAGGTACAGGACAGCCTCTCCAATCATCACCCAACCTACAACTTTGTCTGAGCAGGTTTGTTCTCTGTATTTCTTGCGTACAAGGGATTGATTTTCTTTGATTTGAACTCTAAGCAGAAATTAAGAGCTTGGAGCTATTTCATCATTATAAACATAAGAGGGTTTTTTAGCATTACTTCACCTTACACAGCTCTGATGTTTGATTTTTCTTTACTTGTTCTCAGTTTTACTGTATAAGATGTATGTTTTTGAAACATAATATATATAGATAGAATGTCCATTAATGGCAAAGCCCAATATTCAATAAACCAAAATATGACTGTCGTAATGACAGGTTTCTATACAGCAGCATTAGTAAACCTTTAAATATTTTTTAACTTAAAACAGGATATTTAAGTACAGCCCTAATCTTCCTAAGCCACTTACACCCAGACGATATCTTTACAAAACATGTTTTTTTACTACGTCGGAATATAAATACCATGCAATAATACAATTAGGATATCTATGCATTACTCACTTTAAAGAACCTATAGTCTACAGAGGAAATTTTAATAAATTTATTTAGTATTTATTATTTTTTTCTTGGTTCCTAGGCCCTTATTCATAGAACTGCAATTATTATTAAAGTATATATCCAGGCATTTTTTTTAAAGTGTTTATAGCATAGGGTAGGATTAGAACCTACTGTATATCAGGTTCTACTGCAACTAGTGATTTCCTCTCACTTACTGTTCTGTTGGCAACTTCACCAGACAAGTGAAAAAAATCTGTAACTAGATGAGCTTCCCGAGACTTCCACCAGAAACTACAGATTCAGATGTGCTCTGGAAATATCTTGACTTTGAGCGACAAGGGGAAACCAGGATAAAGAAAGGACAAGCCGTAGTCAACAAAGGAGTGTTCTTCATATTATGGAAGATTACCAACAACCTATGTGCCTGGAGTTAGGGGAGATCCTTTCATATTAAAGGCAACCTATAAAAATTCATACTTCAAGAGGTTGTTAACCTCCTTGTATTATTTGTACCTATAGGCAAGCCTAAAATAAGGCTTACCTATAGATACTGTAAATATCTCCGAAACTTGCACTGTTTAGGAGATATTTACTGTATACTGTGCCAATGATGTAATTGGCGCATTTGTTCTGAAGGAACGGCCGACCGTGCCATTCCTTCAGAAGTGTGTGCTGTGACCGGCATTCACTGGAGTAACGTCACGTGGCTCAGGCCCGTCACACAGCCGGAGTCCGCGGCCCCAAAAGGAAGACGGGGGAAGATGGATGCAGCCTGTAATGGGGACAACTCATGCTTCCTTTGAAGGTAAGTGTCACATAATGTGCTAGTAGGCGCATTGTTATATTGTTATATAATAGCACATTATGCCTTTACTTTGCAGGGAAGAAACAAGGAGAAAAAAAATACAGAGTTTACTTCCTCTTTAATACTGGCCATTACTCAATGGATTTAGATTGGTTATTCTGGCTTGGTGCTATGTTACCTATACTCTTTTACTAAATAATCCCAAACAGGGTCGGATTTATGATAAGCTGTCTAACATAAGTTTATTTAAACAATGTCACAATATTAGAAACCACATTTGGTCTAAAAAAAAAAAAAAAAAAAAAAAAATAAGAGAAAGAAGTGATTCTAGTAGAGTGATATGACTGTGGGTGATATAGGTTATGTGCCTACAGTCCCATGTGAATGAAATCTGGCCCTAATTCCAAAGAGGGGTTTTGCCTTTCCCTAACGCTCCCTTCCATTACTCTTGCTACAATAGGCGCAAATTAAATGACGTAGGGTTACATAAGAATATTTCCTTTATTTATGTACCAGAGAGAAAATCAAGCCTAAATTGTTAGCCTAAACTCAGCGGAAGGGGTTTTAATCCCAGGTGTCAATGGGATCAGTAACTAAGAAGTTAGCACACCTGCCAAGGGTTACTGTTCTGACAGTCCTGGAATATAAATGTGTTACACGTACTTCTTTTTCATTTTTCATTCCATCAACAGAGATACTGATGCTTGAAAAAGCTCAGTAAACTATTCCAATCAGGATCATTGTTCTCAATCCAACAACCTAATCATCAAACAAGAACAGAGATCTGTCTCAGCGTAGGAATGACTCATAGGCTCACAAACATGCCCCTACTGTATCACCGACAGCCTGCTACAGAAACACCAGAATAGATAAGAGAACCAATGTAAATATAACTTCTTTTGTTATGGGTTTCATCTGTCCCCCCCTGCCCCCAGCCATCAGTTTTTCATATATTTAATAATAATTCCCTAGGCAATTTTAAACCATTGTTGAATTGTGAATTTCTACAAATAGCAAACTGCGGCTAAGAATACAAGAATTTCATTAAATCCCTAGATAAGTCTTATTGGTTGTCACTGGTGATTGCACCTATCTTGTTTCCACTTGCTTTCTGTTAACACTGTTCTATGACACCCTAGCAATAGTTACAGTAACTAGAGTGAGTGTTAGTTCTCAATTCTAGTTATGGAACCACTGTAGGTGCCCCATGTTGCAAACTGTATCTACTACTAAGGAACACTCTAGCATTTAACACGTCCATGCATGAGCCCTTAAGGTTTAACCCTTTAAAAAGCCCTTAGCACTTAACCTCCTCCCCATCGTTTAAACTCTTACCTATGCTTTAACAAATAACACAGATCTCTTAACCTGACCCTAACAATAACTTTGACCCTACCTTGACTTAATCCCTAAAACGTGTCCTTGACACTTAATGGATAAATACTTTTGATCAAAGTTTTAATTTCATCGTTTCATAGTTAGTAAGGTTGAATAAAGACACCAGTCCATCCAGTTCAACCTGAGTGAGTGTCTACAATTGTCCCTATCCCTGTACATCGCACACTCACATCACATGTCCCTACCCTCAAGGAGCCCACAATCCAAGGTCCCCATTCATATACTAGGCCAATTTTGGACAGAAGCCAATTAACCTACCTGCATGTCTTTGGATTTTAGGAGGAAACCGAAGTACCCGGAGGAAACCCACACAGGCACAGGGAGAACATGCAAACTCCAGGCAGGTAGTGTCGTGGTTGGGATGCGAACCAGCGACCCTTGTTACTGCTAGGTGAGAGTACTAACCACTACAACACTGTGTCGCCCTAAATTTAAGGCATGACCCACCACATCTGGTCCAATATATCACTTTTCCAGTATTATTCACTGTGGTCCCTGCCCAGAACCACCCAGGATATCTTACAAAAGCAGCCTTCCTGGTTCCATTTATCCCACATGCCACAGCCTGATTCATTATTATAGGGCGAGGGATACTTTGCAGGACCTCTGGAGGTCACCATAAATATGGCCCCCCTTAAGAATGATTTGGCTTGTACCAGTAGGAGGTGGGGGTGAGCAAATTACACTATGAAAAACACCCACTTTTGATGGGTATACCTTTAACCTTAAAGTGTTATTAAACCCACAACTGTAAAATGAGTCTGTTGATGCAGTAACAGTGAAGATATTTGCCAGCACACCATGGAACGACATAAATAGCGTCCAAACTGGTAATTTATTGCATGATCACAACACAAGGAGAGTGCAACGTTTCCGAGTCACGCAGGACCCCTTCGTCAGGAACCAAGGGGATATTTCCCCAATGTGACACAGATTTTTTATTTTTTTTTATAATCTTAACCTCTCTCTGCTCTATCCAAAATAAAACTTTCCTTTAGATATACTTTAAATTCAGTCTCAACTTTTTCTTCCCATAATTCAATGCACAACATGCTTAGCTTATTGCCTCTCTTGTATGTGACAGGTGCACTTTAATTATTTAATAACTCTTGCAGATGATCAAAAAAAAAGATTGGATTTGTGTTGTGCTGCAAATTATAGCTGGCAATACAGATTACCACGTGTAAGTGGTAATATTTGCATCCCTGCCTGTATAGTTGATTGATAAACATGTAATAATGCACCAGATGTTGCTGTCAAATGCATCAGAAGTCAATTAAATATCGCAAAATAGAACCGTGAATCTGAAGGAGCGCCACCACAACCACCTTACTTACAGATGAAATGCTCGAAAAATAAAGCTCGCTTAATGAAGCATCTCTACACCATTTAAGTAGTGGGAGCACTTATGTTTCAATCACAACAGTTCCTCACTTACTGTTCAATTAAAATGGAGAATGCAAATGAGGTAAATAATTGAAATAACTATCCACAATAAATGACTATTGGTGGAGAAAAAGTGATTTTAAATGGATTTTCAGTTTAGATTAGAGAGTTCGTAAAAGAAAACAAGTGGGGGTGGGGGTTAAATTGAAGGCAAAAGCAGAGTTTTGCAAGGCGTCAATCAGTTATGCTAGTACTTTCATGCCTTTGTACTTATTCACAAGACATGGTTTACTGAGGGTGCAAATGGTTGTTGCCTGTGTAAACAAAAAACATTTTCTGTCTGCTTTCTTAAAGCAGACCTATTTGTTAAATGTAACTGATTGAGCAAGATCAGCATTGTAAATGTAACGGGAATAGAGGGAACAATATTATAAGTTATTCTCCTAGAGCAGGGATCTCCAAACTACAGCCCTTCAGCTGTTGTGGAACTACACTCATGCTCCCTCATCACCTCCTTCCATGCTCGCCTCCAGGACTATTCCAGAGCCTCTCCAATCCTATGGAATGCCTTACCCCAATCTGTCCGCCTATCTCCTCCTTTATTAGCTTTTAGACAATCCCTGAAAACCCTTCTCTTCAGAGAAGCCTATCCTACCCACACCTAACAACTGTATTTTAATTTTCTCCATCAGCTCATCCCCCACAGTATTACCTTTTTGTTTCAACTTGACCCTCTCTTCTAGATTGTAACCTCTAATGAGCAGGGCACTCTGATCCCTCCTGTATTGATTTGTATTGTAAGTATACTGTCTGCCCTCATGTTGTAAAGCGCTACGCAAACTGTTGGCGCTATATAAATCCTGTGTAATAATGATAATACACGTCCCATGAGGCATTGTAAAACTCTGACGTTCACAGACATGACTAGGCATGTAGTTTCTGAACAACTGGAGGGCCATAGTTTGGAGACCCCTGTCCTAGAACCCTTACATTCTTGTCCTGCTGCTAGCTGTCAAGCCAGAGGATAAGTCACATGACCTCAGCTAGAAGGGTGGTTCCATTTTCAGGTAAAGCCACTGACTGGCCGGCCCTTACTGATCGTTACTTAAAGCGGTTCTGCACTCTGTAAAAAAAAATTTTTTTTTAGGATGTAATATAAAGTATGCTTACCTTTATTAGGGGACTCACCTGTTCCATCTTCCATCTCGATCGCCGCCGGTTTTCGTCCGATGAAGTTCCTCGTCTTCTTCTTTAGTGCTGGGGGCCATCTTGCCTGTGGGCATGTGAAACACCCACAGGAACTTTAGATGGCCCAGCATGCACCGCCGTTACTCGCGCGTGCGCAGTAACGGCACATCTGCCGACATCTCACGAGATTTCGGCAGATGTGGCCGAAATCTCGGGAGATTTCGGAAGATGTGGCCGAAATCTCGCGAGATTTCGGAAGATGCCCGCACTGACTCCTGGGATCAATGACACCAGATCCCAGGAGACAGTGCGCCGTGACGACGATCGACGCAGAGACCCCGCCCGCCGCCGCCGCAGAGAGAGAAGACCGGAAGTCTTCAATTACAAGGTAAGTAAAAAAAAAAAAAAAAATTTAGTACTCTTTGCCTGATTTTGAAGGCAAAGAGATTTACTAAATGAAATGGGTGCAGAACCGCTTTAAGCTAACATCACATGGCCAAGGTGCAGGTCTTTGGTCACATGTCCCGGACCTTGAAGGGCAATTATTTGGGGGAAAAAATTAATATTTTTATCCTCCTTACAGCAGAACTGAACCCATGGATTGAACAGTTTAAAAAAAACAGTTGCATTCCAGGAATGTGCTGGGAATGTATCATATTGGTTGTGCTCTTGACCAAACTGTTAATCCATCAAATAGATGGGGTCCTAACTGATCACGTGTGCACCATCATGGAAGTTGAAGATCAAACAGAGACCAAGATGGCAGTTTCCGTGGCTGAAAATGATAGGAGGGTTTAGTTTCGCTTTAAATCTAACATTTGGCTGAAATCACAAAGCTTTAACACAAGGATACGGCTCTTTGTTTTTAATTATTAGGGCTGGACTTTGGAAATCAATTTAGATTCAACTGAAAATAACTGTGACTTTTGTGAGGACAATAGAGGTATCTTAGAGCCTTAGTGAAAGGTTGGTTCACACCAGGATAATGCAGGAACATGTGACGTGTTCCCCTACATGACAATTTTGCACCCCATTCATCTGTGATCACCTGCGGTGTGGGAAACGGACATAAAATGTGCCTTTCCGGCACCACGTTCAGGTCTGAACCAGCCCTAAGGAAAGCATGGCATGATTATACGTTTAAACTTTAGCCTGAAAAATACTGTAAAAATTGGGGTTACACACTGGCCATTGCCTGATTACAGTGTGAGGTTTGAAGGACCCTACGTAAAGCAGGTCTTTGGGCAGGGGGCTTACCGGAATCTGGAAGCCCCTTTTTACAAGGGGACCCCCAGATCATACCACCTCATGTAAAAGAGTATGGGGTACATAGTACCCCTACTCATTCACCAAAGAAAAAAAGGTGTAGTGTAAAAAAATGACAGTAAGCAGTTTTTGACAATTCCTTTATTAAAACCACCGCCATCCCGAAAAAAGAAGAAAAAAAAAGGTTCCCTCCCATGAAGGCTCCTGCCGCCTGCCAGCTCTGCAGTCTGAGTTGTGGGACCACCCGGGATGTAATCGGGTGACTCCACCCCCTTGGTATGTTGTTGGCCAGGGGAATGCTGGGCCAATGACATCACAAGGGGGTGGGGGTCATGGTGGGAGTGACAATGGAATTTACTTCAAGCGACTTTGCTTTTGTTTTTTTTAAATAAAGGAATTGTCAAAAACGGCCTACTGTAATTTTTACATACTCATTCACATGGTGGATTGGATCTCAGGGCCTCCTTGTTAAGGAGGGGGCTGGATCTGGGGGCCCTTCCTTTCCTGACCTGCCAAGCTGCATGCTTGGATAAGGGTCTGGTATGGATTTTGGGGGGGGGGGGGCGGCCACACCATTGTTTTATTTTTCATTTTGGCATGGGTTTTCTCTTAAAAACCATACCAGATCTGAAGGACCTGGTATGGATCCCCCCCCCCCCCCACCCAATCCATACCAGGTCCCTCAGATCTGGTATGGTTTTTAAGAGAAAACCCATGCCAAAATGAAAAAAAAAAAAAACAAGGGTGTGCCCCCCCCCAAATCCATACCAGACCCTTATCCAAGCATGCAGCAGAACTATCGCTGTTTTTTCCCTATTTTTTTTTTGTCGGGAATTCTTTAGTACATTATTTTTTGTTTATGGCTATGTTTATCAGCAGCCATGATCCTTATCCTGGTGTGTTACCAAAATGCCCATTGAAAGCCAAGAAAATCCCCCTCATTCCCAACAACATACTGTATATTCGCTCTTCCTTCACTTTATTCAGTGAGAGGATATGCCAAGGCACAGCACAGGTTTACTTAAAGTGGATTCATCTTGCTAAATGTAATTTACATTTAAATTATAGGTCAGCCTTATGGAATATTATGCATTTTGGAGCATGTAAAAACCAAGTCCACTTTTTTCTGAAAACATTTATACAATTAGGCATCTGCTGCACAGCTCCCAAAAATGATATACCTATATAAAGTAAATGGCTGCAGGCCTTTTGGGACATGCACATAATATTCTCTACATTACGTGGGCTTGCGTGAACAGCTCCTTAAAAGTTTATATGGAAATTTTCATTCTCCTTAGTCACAGTGAACAAACAAAATAGAAAAATGCATCAAGTATGAAAAGTAGAGAAATACAAAATTCCCGTCTCATAGCAACAAACATTAATTATTATCATTGGTGTTTTAGGAGCTTGCACATTTATGTGCACTGCGGACACCACTTCCATAATTTTCAGGGAAATAATATTGAGTAAAAAATCCACCTCTGCCTTTTTTCTTCCTATCAGCAGTTTGATGGTAGCATCTCCCATGGTCTGTGATACACCCAAGGTCTGTTATGTCCCCATTTCTAAGATACTTGCTTTAGAGAACGTGTTTTGCTTCCATAAGGTCACCATCGCAACCACTGGCCTTGGAAGCCACTTTCTAAACATTATCTCAAGCCAATTTGACATTTTTTTGAGTAGGGGAGGGTCAAAACTGACGTTTTTTTTTTTTTTTTAATCTGTGGCTCATTAGGGAAATTTCCCTTCACATCCTGTGCTGTAGACCAAACAGGAAGTGAAAGAATATCTTTTCAATGTGAGGAAAATCCCCTCTTAGTTCATTGACATTGGAGCAATTTTTCCCAGTTAGAAGATGTCCTCTCTTCTCCAGTTCTGGTGACAACGCAACATCTTGAATTTACCTTCAGGCTTATTCCCAGTGAAATTGGCAATCAGGACAATTAAAGAAGGCAAATCACCTTGACGGGAAAGCAGACAGCAATAAATACCTGCCCCCCCTTTACAAGTCTGTCTAAATATACAAGAAATATTGTCTTTGTTATACTTTGACTTTATTGCATGCAAGTGCGACATTTCCAGCCTTGTACAGAACTCTGTGGCAGTCTGAAAGCAATTTGCACAGAAAATAAATGGAGAATATAATTAAACCTCTAAGCACTGTATTACTGGAACCAGAGATATAAACACATAAGAGCCGAGCATTAAACTACTGGGTGCTGAAGCCAAGCATTTAAATAATTACAACTAATAGTGGAGTATTATAATCAGTGGCCCTACGATAAACATTACCTTTCCACAGGAACCAACCTTTACTACATTCTGGAATAGGGAGTGTGATATTAGAGGGCTCTCCTGTGACTAAACTTTTGAGAGGGACCCTAAATGGAACAGACCCTTAACAGGTAAGTTTGGGTTGGAGTGGGTGGGTAGTACTGCTAGTCAAGGTAGTCAAAAGTTGCAGTTTTGAAGAATCCATTTATATTTTTTGAACAAATAAATGAGGGTAGAGCCAACACTTTTTTTGGGGGGGCACCCTCTTCTTCAAGACTCTACTTTTTTAACCACTTGACCCTCGGAAGATTTAACCCCCCCCCCCCCATCATGACCAGGCCATTTTTTTGTGATACGGCACTGTGTTACTTTAACGGACAATTGCGCCGTCATGCAACACTGTACCCAAATAAAATGTAGCCCTTTTTCCCCACAAATAGAACTTTCTTTTGGTGGTATTTGATCACCTCTGCGGTTTTTATTTTTTGCGCTATAAACAAAAAAGTGGGCGAATTTTGAATAATAAAAAAAAAAGGTTTTACTTTCTGCTGTAAAACTCAAATTTTTTCATACATTTAGATCAACGTGTATTCTACAACATGTGTTTGATAAAAAAAATCCCAATAAGCGCATATTAATTGGTTTACGCGAACGTTATAGCATCTACAAACTATGGGATATATTTTTTTTTTATACTAGTAGTAATGGTGGAGAGCAGAGATTTATAGCGGGACTGCAATATTGTAGCGGACAATCAGACACTAACTGACACTTTTGACACTTTGCGGGAACCAGTGACATTAACACAGTGATCAGTGCTAAAAATATGCACTGTCACTGTAGTAATTACACTGGCTAGGAAGGGGATAAACATCTAGGGTGATCAAAGGGTTAACTGTGTGCCTAGCCAGTGTTTTTGTGTAAACAGTGTGCTGCTTTTACTAGAGGAAGAGATTGATTCTAGTCCCTGCTTTGCAGAGACAAAGAATACATCCCTCCCCCCGTCAGAACTGAGATATGTCTTGTTTACATGGGCATATCTCAGTTCTCTGTGTATTACTGATGATCTGCAGGTGCCAGAGGACATCTCCGGCACATGCAGATCGGCTTTTGCAGTGAATATTCATTATATTCCATGATTCCATTGTCAAAAAAAATGGTCCAGTCCCACCACGACCCCCACACCCTTGTGACGTCATTGGCCCTGCATGCCCCTGGCCAACAACATAACAAGGGGGTGGGGTCAATAAAACAATATCTAAAGATGGTTGACACAAACACTCTACCAGTCTAGTATGCTTAAAATGTTGGTAAGGGGCTGCTCCTCACTTAGTGACCAATTCACTAGACACAAGAACGGAACTTGGTTATTACATGATGAGTGTCTGTATAAGCTTGAATCCAGGGGGTAACTGAATTGCATAGGGTTGATTTACTAAAACTGGACAGTGCAAAATCTGGTGCAACTGTGCATGGTAGCCAATCAGCTTCTAACCTCAGCTTCTTTAGTTAAAGTGGTTGTACACCCTGGACAACCACTTTTAACTACAGGTAAGCCTATATTAACCACTTTACCCCCTTCCTGACCAGAGCACTTTTTGCGATTCGGGAAACTGCGCTGCTTTAACTGACAATTGCGCGGTCGTGCAACGTGGCTCCCAAACAAAATTGACGTCCTTCTTTTCCCACAATAAAGAGCTTTCTTTTGGTGGTATTTTATCACCTCTACGGTTTTTATTTTTTGCGCTATAAACAAAAAAATAGCAACAATTTAAAAAAAAAAACACATTATTTTTTACTTTTTGCTATAATAAATATCCCCAAAATATATATAAATTTTTTTTCCTCAGTTTAGGCCGATATGTATTCTTCTACATATTTTTGGTTTGATTGGTTTGTGCAAAAGTTATAGCGTCTACAAAATAGAGGATAGTTTTATGGCATTTTTATAGATTTTTTTTTTCTACTAGTAATGGCAGCGATCAGCAAATTTTATCATGACTGCGACATTATGGCGGACACATCGGACACTTTTGGCACAATTTTGGGAACATTCAAATTTATACAGCGATCAGTGCGATTAAAAATGCACTGATTACTGTGTAAATGTGACTGGCAGTGAAGGGGTTAACCACTAGGTGGCACTGTAGGAGTTAAGTGTGTCCTAGGGAGTGATTCTAACTGTGGGGGGGAGGGGCTGTGTGTGACACTGTCACTGGTCATCGCTCCCGATTACAGGGAGCTGTGATCAGTGACAGTTTCATTAGGCAGAACGGGGGATGTTTGTTTACAATAGCATCTCCTCGTTCTTCTACACCTTGAGACGATTGCAGGTATCGTGGTCACGGAGCTCCCGCAAGCTGCCTCTTAAAGGGCAATGTACAGGTACGTTAATCTGCCTGTACGTGCCCTTCTGCCACAGTATATCTGCGGGAAGCGGTCGGGAAGTGGTTAAGGCTTACCTGTAGGTGCTTGAAATATCCCCTAAACCTCCACGGTTTAGGAGATATTTACTAAAAAGCCGTACGCTGATGACTACGGCACATGCGCCAATGTCATCTGTGCATGCACCCTTTAGAAAGGGCACATTGTGCTGTTTCTAATAGGGGTCATGCCATGACTGGTGGCTCACAGAGCCAGAGTTCGTGGCCCCGAAAGGAAGAGGGGCGAAGATGCTAGTGGGGTCAACGGAGACATTGCTCACTTCAGTTTCAAGTAAGTGACACATAATGGGCTACTAGTAGCCCATTATGCTTTACCTTTGCAGGGAAATAAAGAGGAAGTAAAACCCACCAGGGTTTACTTCCTCTTTAAGCTTCGACACAATACACCTGGAAGCCAATTGGTTTCTATGCAGAGCTGCTACCAGATTTTGCACTCTTCAGTTTTAGTATATCGACCCCATAAGGGCTCTTTCACACGGGGCGGATCAGTGCAGATCCGCCCCGTGGATAGCCGCTTGCTCAGCGGGGATCGCCGGAGCGATCTCCACTGTGCAGGAAGATGATCACACTGTGCAGGGACGGACCTGTCACAGCGCCGCTCTCCCCTATGGTAGATCGGGTGACGACAGACCGTAGAGTCCATCGTAATCCGATACGCTCTGCAGACGGATGGAAAAATAGGGTTTTCCTCCATCTGCAGAAACGGACCATAGCGGGCACGGACGAGATTGGGTGTCAGCGGATGTTCATCGGCTGACACCCGCTATCCCATAGGGATACATGTATGTCCGTTTTGCATCCGAAAACGGAAGGATGCAAAACGGACATACGGACCGTCTGGGCTCTTTCACACGGACTGACCGTATGTCCATTTTTCATCCATCCGTTTTCGGATGAAAAACGGACATACATGTATCCCTATGTGATAGCGGGTGTCAGCGGATGAACATCCGCTGACACCCGATCTCGTCCGTGCCCACAATGGTCCGTTTCTGCAGACGGAGGAAAACCCTATTTTTCCATTCATCTGCAGAGCGGATCGGATGACGACGGACTCTACGGTCCATCGTCACCCGATCTACCATAGGGGAGAGCGGCGCTGTGACAGGTCCGTCCTTGCCCAGTGTGCAGAGACGGACCTGTCATCTTCCTGCACAGCGGAGATCGCTCCGGCGATCCCCGCTGAGCAAGCGGATATCCACGGGACGGATCTGCACTGATCCGCCCCATGTGAAAGAGCCCTTAGTCTCAAACCATTAGGAGCTCTCAACATGTTGCATCTCAAGATCTAAAACCTTCATCAGGAATTTAGGTCTGCTTTAAAAAAAACAGGTCACCATCAAAATCATAATGTTCACCGGATTCGGTAAGGACAGATGCATAGACCAAATGTACAGGTAATATCTATACCAAGAAACTAAACTATGAATTCATCATTGTAGGATACCTCAACACAAATACATCAGGGTGAAAATATTAAAAGATTGTGCTTGCATACATACCCACGAGGGACATCTCAGGGACTGTGGCATGGTACGGTCCATTAAGGAATTCCGGTGCGTTGTCGTTGATGTCCTGAACTTTAATGATGAACTCCGAAGGAGGTTCTAAAGGTTTGTTGCTATCTCTATCCACGGCCTGTGCTGTAAGGGTATACTCAGCCTTCTCCTCCCGATCAAGTCTCTTCATTGCGTGAATATCTCCCGTCTTGTCATTGATCACGAAGATGGTGCCGGCTCCCTCTCCGGAAAGGATGTACTTGATTCTGCTGCTCCCAGGATCCAAGTCTGTGTGAAGCTAAAATGACAATTAGCATTCTGTTAGTGCTGCGGCTATCAATAAGATCCATTTGCAACTGTGTTACTTTGCCCTGGAGGATGCAGATCATGAGTATTGTTTAAGTAATTGACACATAACCAAATGAAGCGGCAGTTTATAATAATACTCCCAGTAGCGCTGTAGTAACTAATCATAAGCACTGTGACAAATTTTAAATCTGCTCATAAATAACACCATATCTTATGATTTGACATAAATATGTTGATTTCCCCTTTGTTTTTACATGTATAAAAAAAGAGAATTGAAAGGCAGAACTTATTGAAATGTCATTGTAACGTCAAGTTATAATGAAGATGAAGTACAAAACGTGACTTTAGTAAGTAATTAAGGCTAGACTCCAAGCAAGCAGCTAAATACATAAATGAAATATGCATAGGAATGGGTTCACCTGCCACACATTTTGAAAATTCTGTAAAGCCTTATTATACAAGTAAGTAATATAAGTATCATAGCCAGGTGGTCACCCTCCAATACAACAGCAGTTTGGTCAAGAACACTCCTCTACACCACTGATTGGACAAAAAGTAGTAACAGCACACTTATTCATCATCATTCTGATCACTCCTGCTGTCAGCATGTTCTCTGCCAGCATGGTATGCACTGGTTGGCTTTTAGGGTTTCCCTTAGCCCTTCCCTCTTCTAGTATTACTGCCTAAAGTGTTACTAAACCCAGGACTCTGCATTCACTATATCTGGTCTCCCACAGTACACAGAACATGGAACTGCAATTATTTTAGTAAATATAAACTTCTAAATACCTTTTCTCTTCAGCATTATATAGAAGTCTTCTGACTTTTATCAGTGTCCAGCTGAGCACTGGTTAAAGCTTGTAGGAGGAGTTTTCATTCTCCCCTGCTTGTCCTATAAGGCTGCATGACCCCTGACTCTCTGCCTGGACAGTGCTGATTGGCCCTGTGCTTATTACATGCACCCTCACAAGAAAAAAAAAAAAAAAAAAAAACTCTAGCAATACACACCAAACTGAGCTGTTTACGATGGTAGCCTTGACAATGCTATCTTCATTTGGATCTATTTATATGTGTGTTTCTTATTATTCAAGTAGTTTACAGCATTTACTTTATAAAAAAACACCTTTTCCTGATTGAGCGTGGGAAGTTGAAATTTTTTGGCACATCATGCACAAAAGGTGGCCTACCCCTGCTGAAGCCCAATCCTAAACTAAAGCCCAATCCTAAACTGAAGCCCAATCCTAAACTGAAGCCCAATCCTAAGCTGAAGCCCAATCCTAAACTGAAGCTCAATCCTAAACTGAAGCTCAATCCTAAACTGAAGCCCAATCCTAAACTGAAGCCCAATCCTAAACTGAAGCTCAATCCTAAACTGAAGCCCAATCCTAAGCTGAAGCCCAATCCTAAACTGAAGCCCAATCCTAAACTGAAGCCCAATCTTAAACTGAAGCCCAATCCTAAACTGAAGCCCAATCCTAAAATGAAGCTGCTCTTCCATAGATACAGTAGAGCGACTGAGCGTTGTCACTCTAGGACAGGAAGCGTGTTACTGGCAGAACTACAATCCTAAACTGAAGCCCAATCCTAAACTGAAGCCCATTTCCTAACATGAAGCCCAATCCTAAAATGAAGCTTAATCCTTACATGAAGCCCAATCCTAAACTGAAGCCCAATCCTAAACTGAAGCCCAATCCTAAGCTGAAGCCCAATCCTAAACTGAAGCCCAATCCTAAGCTGAAGCCCAATCCTAAACTGAAGCCCAATCCTAAACTAAAGCCCAATCCTAAAATGAAGCTGCTCTTCCATATATACAGTAGAGCGGCTGAGCGTTGTCACTCTAGGACAGGAATCGTGTTACTGGCACAACTACAATCATAAACTGAAGCCCAATCCTAAACTGAAGCCCAATCCTAAACTGAAGCCCAATCCTAAGGTGAAGCCCAATCCTAAACTGAAGCCCAATCCTAAATTGAAGCCCAATCCTAAACTGAAGCCCAATCCTAAGCTGAAGCTACTCCTCCATAGATACAGTAGAGCGGCTGAGCGTTGTCACTCTAGGACAGGAAGTGTGTTACTGGCAGAACTACTACATGAAAATAAAGCAAAAAATGTCTGACAAAAGAAAACAAATACATCCACCACATCTTAGGACAGGCAAGCTACAATGTATTACAATATATTTTTGTTATCAAGTTCAGATATGCTTTAAGGTATCAGTTTCTATAAATTATACTATTCCATTTATTTATTTATTTTTTAAATAATGTCTCCTTATCACTCAGACTTCTGTGCAGCCCACAACCTGGCAGTTGCAAGGTCTCCATATCTTGGCTAAATGGGAAAATCATCCTTGCAGTTGTTGTAGGTTATGATCGGACCTACGTAGGTCACTGCTAATTCCCTTTATGGATTGTGACTCTGGCCTATATACAAGGTCATTCGTAGCCATGGGCTCCTTCATCTGTCTCCAGCAGTAGCAGCAACAACCAGGTGTGTTGTTAGGAAAGGTCTAAAATTATATTTCTTCCGCTGCAGCTACATGACGCCTTCCATGTGTTCACATTGCTTTTTCCCATACAGTTATTGAATAAAGCATGGCAGAGAGTAACAAAGATGGACAAATACCATTAACCCATAGTGGCCAACAGAAATTTAATTTCTGAAGACAAAACAGGGATCAGTGAATATGAATTGGATTCTATGGATTTCTGTACTTTGCAATTTGTTATCTTCCTTAGACCCCTTTCACACTGGGACTCCCGGTCTTTAGTGCTTTTTTTATGTGCGTTGTTCAGACTTTAGAATTGGTAAAAAGTCCAGTTTCGCAGCGCTTTCAAATCACTTTTAAGGCGCTTTGGAAGCGCTGCTCATTCATTGCAATGTGTGCTAAATACATCGCTCCCATACCGCGCCAAAGATGCTGCTTGCAGGACTTTTCGTAACGTCCCGCAAGCGCACTGCCCCAGTGTGAAAAGACACATTGTAATGAATAGAAGGCGGTTTTCAGGCACTTTTCAGAGGCGTTAAAGCGCCTGAAGAAACGCCTTGGTGTAAAAGTAGCCTAGAGCTGGGGGGGGGGGGGGGGGGGGGTGATGTGTAATGTACAGGGTTCCAGAGCTGGGGGATGTGTAATATGCAAGGGTCCGGAGCTAGAGGGGGCTGTGTAATGTATGGGGTCCAGAGCTGGGATGGGGAGGCTGTGTAATGTGCAGGGGTCCAGAGATGTGGGGGGCTGTGTAATGTGCAGGGGTTCAGAGCTGGGGTGGGGGGGCTTTGAAATGTGCAGTGATCCATAGATGTGGGGGGCTGTGTAATGTACAGGGGTCCAGACCTGTTGGGGAGCTGTGTAGTGTAAAGGGGTCCAGAGGTGAAGTTGTGGAGAGGGGGTACACAGTAGTGACAAAGAGATATTGGGGGTGCAGAGGTATGCAGGGGGCACAGTTGGGTGTATTTACATTTTAAAGTTGGGGGGTGCCAGATATAGGATCCACCTCGAGTGCCAAATGCTCTAGGTACGCCCCTGAATGCCCCTACTAATAATGACACTTTTAAGTATCATAATTGACTATATTTTGTGGGTTTGGATATACAGTATTCATTTTTCATGTGTGATAAATTATTTTTCAGCTGCCGAAAATTATTTTCAGAGCAAAAACTCTTGTGCCAAAACACGATTCTCTCAAGCTAAAACAAAAAGTTTTACCAAGTCATTTATCTTCTTGTACAAATGTTTGGACAAAGGATTCATCTTCTATTTTCTTGTAAAGGACTTGGTGATATGAGAATTCTTGCTATTTTAAAAAGCCAATGTCATTCCTAGTCTCGGAAAAGACAATAAACGCCAAGACTCTGAACACTGTCTGAGTATATTTTTATAAACTTGTAACTTTGACTTGTGTTAGCTGAGCACCTGACTGTCCTTATGTAGGAGGAAGAAGGACACGATTATTAGATGTTGACTTTTCTGGGGCGATTGCCTGACTTAATTAGCCAGGACAGGCGTAGGTGATGTCTGTGTCCATTTTTGTAGGGGAAGAAATTGATATATTTGGGACTGCATTAGGCAAAAATGACTTATTGCTAGCCTCTAGTGAATTACATCTGGGAATAAAATATCTCCCTCGCATATGGCTTTCCTCTCTGGTCTAGGTTGATAAATGGTCTCTCAGTTTCTAATTGGTTCCATTTTATATTAAAGGGCCACTAAACAGAAATTACAGGCTGGTTTCTGTTTTTTTTAACTAGCCTTCAATATGCAAAAATGTCTTACAAAAACCGAGTATATTAAAAATGAAGATGGTAATGCAAGGAATATTTCCGGACACCCTGATGATTTCCTAACTAGCAATTCAATAGAGCTAATAGTATTGGGACACCTGTATTTACACGCACATAAACTTTAATTTAACCAGTCCGTAGGGTTCAATATTGAGTTGGCCCACCCTTTGCAGCTATAACAGCTTCAACTCTTCTGGGAAGGTCCACAAGGTTTTAGGAGTGTGTCTATCAAATGGAAAAAGTTTCCCCATGGGGTTTTATTGCCAGCAAAACAAAAAAGTAATATCCCTCTTTATCAAAAAAGTTTAAATAGTTTTTTAATAAAAAATACACAATGCAACAAAGACATTAGTGTATTAAAACATGAGCTCTGGACATATATGGCTAAAACATGTACATAATAATACAGCCATGAGTACATACAAAAGTACATAGTATGGTATCAACAATTATATAATCATACTATGCTCCCCAACACTGATGCGTTTCGACCTTAGAAGTAAGAGTCTTCTTCTGGGGGAATACAAAGGGAGGAACTCTTAAAAGAGAATGCATAGTAACAATGAGATAATTTCAATTAAACAATACTTTCAAAGACAGTGCATATCTAATATAAATTATAAGACATGTTCAATGATTAAATTATGTTTATATTTACCACTAATGGCCGAACAGAATGCTCCAAAATGCTATGCCCAGAAAATCCAACCAATGCGGCAAACTTTCCCATCCCAGCACGCAGAGCTGCGAGGACACACACGTAGCAGTGTGTTTATGGGAAAGTTTGACCATTCTTCCAGAAGCACATTTGTGAAGTCAGGCACTGATGTTGAATGAGAAGCTGACAGTCTCTGACAGTCTCTGCTCTAATTCATCCCAAAGCAGTTCTATCGGGTTGAGTTCAGGACTCAACCGGGCAGTCAAGTTCATCCACCTCAAA
This sequence comes from Lithobates sylvaticus, assembly GCA_028564925.1. NCBI lineage: Eukaryota > Metazoa > Chordata > Amphibia > Anura > Ranidae > Lithobates > Lithobates sylvaticus. Next base: position 35,512,058 of record CM053034.1, on the reverse strand, counting down.
TGTGCTCATGCATGTCTTTAGTCTTTATGGACCTTGCTTTGTGCACTGGTCCAAAACATTTAGTGGAGGGGGGATTTTTGGCCCCTCCTGCTGTGGCTGTCAGATCGAGAGAGAGGAGAGGCGGCCGGTCACGTGATCGCTGAGTGACAAATAAGGTATAGAATGGCCTTTTTTTTATAAAGCACACACACTGAGGCACATATCATTATCAACCAGAGAGGATTGTATGGAGAGATCACAGTGGCTTAACAACCACTTTAAGGCGTCAGCACACCAAGACATTTTGGACAATTTCATGCTCCCAACTTTGTGTGAACAGTCCTGACCTCAACCCAATAGAACACCTTTGAGATGAATTCGAGTGGAGACTGCAAGCCAGGCCTTCTCGTCCAAATTAGTGCCTGACCTCACAAATGCACTTCTGGAAGAATGTCAAACATTTCTATAGAAACACTCCTAAACCTTGTGGACAACCTTCTCAAAAAAGTTGAAACTTTTATAGCTGCAAAGGGTGGGCCAACTCACTATTGAACCCTGCAGACTAATGCCCCGTACACACAGTTTGGATTTTCCGACGGAAAATGTCCTATCAGACCATGTTGTCGGAAATTCCGACCATGTGTGGGCTCCATCTGACTTTTTCCGTCGGAATTTCCGACGGAAAAAGTTTGAGATCCTGCTCTCAAATTTTCCTACAACAAAGTCCTATCCGATCGTGTGTAGCGAATTACGACGGTCAAAGTGCCACGCATGCTCAGATCACATTACAAGACCAAAGCTATGGGCTACTAGCCTCTACGTAGTCCCGTCATACGCAACGCACGTAACCACGTTCAGGATGATCGGATTTTCCGACAACTTTGTCCGACCGTGTGTATGCAACACCAGTGTCGGACAAAATCCGACGGATTTTGTGGTCGGAGTTTCCGACCGTGTGTACGGGGCAAAAGACTAGGATGCCATTAAATTTCACTTGCGTGTAAAGGCAGGCATCCCACTACTTTTGACAATATAGTGTATCTATACCTAAGAACAATATTATAATATATTGCAGTTTACCAGTTAGGCTGCATTTGTTTTCAGTTTTTTTGGGCTAAATACATAAAATTTCCTGTTGATCTTGAACCCTTCGAACATTGTGTGCACTGAACTAAAATCTTAAATTATGTTAGGCCTCGTTCGCATGGGCGTACTGAAGCGTACACCTACGTGAGGGTCATGTTTCCCCACATGGGATCCACAGGTGATCCATGTACCCCTTACAGGCAGTCCAATCCATGTTAATTGAGATGCAGCAGCTACACGGACACAATTGCTGCTTCCAATCTAACATCCATGTAGATGCGGGTGCATGTCCCCGAATGCAGACAGTGTGCGTTTGGGGACAATAACCCGCACCTATAAGGCTGTCAAATGGTGAGCAGTCCCAAGTGACATAATTGGGTCGGCCAGTATGGCAATGTACAGAACACTGGTGCATCTGTGTGAGCAAGCATGGCCCTCACATGGGTGTTCACTTAACCACTTAAAGAGGAAGTAAACCCTGATAAGTTTTACTTCCTCTTTGTTTCGCTGCAAAGGTAAAGCATAATGGGCTACTATGCATCACATAGTAGCCCATTATGTGTCACTTACCTGACACAGGAGCCAGCGATGTCACCGCTGTCCCCTCGTCCACGGAGTGTCCATCTCCTTTCCGGGTATCGCGACTCTAGCGATGTGACTGGCGGGAGCCGCAATGACGTCACTCCCGCGCATGCGAAAGGGAGCCGCCACTAGCGGCATATCGCCGTTAGCAGCAGCGTGATCAGTGTGCCTGCGCGCCACTGTCTAGGTCAAAGTGGTCTGTAAGGGTTTACAACCACTTTAAGGGCCGCCCTATAGAAGTCTTATTGCTACAGGGTGGCACCTCTGTGCCACATCAAGTATATATACGTGATCCTGCTGTTCCAAATAGGGGGAGTGCATGCACGCCGCCGGCAGCTTTCTACCGCTGTGATTACACACAGAAGGAGCCCAGCGGAGAACTTGGAAGCATTCAGGATTACCGGTATGAAGATCTCACCTGAAGCACAAGAAAAATCTGGACAGCCGCACTCCAGAATATAACCTTTATGGTATAAAATCCAAAAATCCAAAGATGCAAGACACAGCAGAAAATGGGACAAAGGAGCTGACGCGTTTCACACACGCTGAAGATCTCACCACCAGAGCACCTGCTGGATCTGATCCCATGTTATTTTAAATCTTCTTATTACCAAACAACAATATATTACTGAATACACATATGACTCATTTTATTTACAGTGTTTCACGCTGTGATATGTGTATACAAAATGTGGTAATAGATCAGCGGTTTTGAAATATATCTACGTTTAGAGGAAATGACTGGAATAGTTGAAAGAGTGGGTGGGTAACATTATATAGGTCAGCAAAAAAGATGAAGGCAAAGTAGCAGCCATGAATTCCAGCATTTATACTGTATATATAGATGAATATATAAAAAATAAATCTAATTTAGACTTCACAAGAAAACTACAGATGCAGAAATCGCCCTTATTGTGTAAGCCCCATAGTTGTTTTTATTCATTATATATATAAAAAAAATGTAATAAAAAAAAAAATGTAATAAAAAAATGTAATAAAACAGATCTGGATGTATTTAATGCCGTTAACATTACCACCCATCAAGTCTTTCTTCAGATAGGAGATCATTTCTGAATGACCTGTGAAGTCTTTGATACTAAAGTATATCTTTAATATGACTTACTACATAGTAGGTGAGGTTGGAAAAAGTCCATCAAGTCCAACCTATATGTGTGATTATATCAGTCAGTATTACATTGTATATCCCTGTATGTTGTGGTCGTGCCACACTCCCCGGTCACCCCCATGGGCTCTTACTGTGGCCAGAGTGTGTGACCCCCCACCCCCGCGGGTCAAAATAAACTTTCTACTCAAACAGCAGTGAATATAAAACCGCTAATAGTTTTTTTAAACTATCGATGCCCCCAGCTGAGACCACCGCCTGTGGAAGGGAAGTCTACATCCTAACCGCTCTTAAGCCCCATACACACGCTCGGACAATCCGCGGACCAGGTCAGTCGGACTTTGTCCGACGTACTTTGTCCGATGTTGGCGTTGCGTACACACGGTCGGACTACGTTGTCGGAATATCCGGTCCGGAAGAACGTTGTGACGTAAGTCGTCGTCCACGAGATTACAAAAGGGAAGTTCAGCACCACGTCAGGCACCCGTTGGGCTCCTTCTGCTGATCCCGTGTTTATCGAGAGTTAGTGGAAGTTTGGTGACTTAAGATTCGCGCTTCTCAGTTTTCTGACTCAGATCGTTACTGCTCTTCAGTTTGTGCTTGTCGTGCGTATCTGTTTATTAGTGCGTGTAGTCAGTTCGCATTTGTTGGTCATTGCGGCCTATATCTTGATATAGGACGCTTTGATTTGCACTGCTTATTGTCTGCTCGTTGCTGGTATTCACTTCGTTCTTTCAGGCCTTGCTGTTTATCGGTGCTTTCTGTTTGTCCGTTCTAACCAGCCGACCTTTTGTGACCTTCTGAGCGATGTTTCCCGTGCGTACTCGTCGCCGAGTTCGTGCTGTACGCGGAATTGGTGTCGGGCTTTTAGCTTTGACCCAAGACCCGTCCATGAACAGAGTGACGAGGAGTATGTGGACCAAGAATTGGTTGCTTCAGCGTGACCAGTTCTCGCACATGCCTTTGCTTCGTGAGATCCGGGAGAATAATCCTGATGATTTCAGGAACTTTCTCAGGATGACGGACCCCGATTTTCACCGTCTTTTGGCTTTGCTGACCCCCTTTATCAGCCGGCAGGATACCTGCATGAGACAAGCCATTACTCCGGAGCAGAGGCTTGTTGCCACGTTGAGGTACTTGGCGACAGGGAGAAGTCTTCAGGATTTGAAGTTCTCTTCAGGTATCTCTCCCCAGGCCCTGGGAATCATTATTCCAGAGACCTGTTCTGCCATCATTCAGGTCCTGCAGGAGGACTATATTAAGGTAACATTTCTACTTTACTATTCCCTTCTATGTATGCTCTGTTTGCTAATGACTTGTATTTTTGACCTCCTTCCCTAATTACCATGATTGCAATATGTTCTAATATGCTGTGCCCCTTTTCTCCTTCATGCATTTTTCCCTTCACTTACCTCACCAGCATGCTCTTCTGCCCCAATAGACACCTATGGCCTAGTCACTTAAGCAATGTCTTTTGTCTGCTGCATAGTATTGTTTGCCCCAAAACACCCCTAAAATATGCACAAATGTTTGCTGTGTGGTTTACTTCATGTAGAGCCCCCTTTTTTTGTTCTTTTGGTGGGGGGGGGGGGGCAAACTCATTAGGAACCCCCTCCCCCACTGCTCTGTCAGATGGTACCAATCCTTTATCTGCTGGCTTTCCCAAGGTCCATACACACTATATACCTACCTCTTTATAGTGCGCATCTTTAGGGATGAATTCAGCAAAGCATGTAGTGCAAGGGACTGCCTCCATACATTCCATTTCCTATTTTTTTGTCTTCTTTCCCTCCTATTAGCTTGCTTGGTAATTTAATAATGTCACACTGTGCCTGCCTTTTTTGGGGGGGGGGGGGGGGGGGGGGTGAAATGTTATTTGATCTTTCCTGTGGCCTGCCAATAGTGTTAAGTACAGAGGGTCTGGCCAAACTAGCCATTGAGCTATTGAGCCATTTGCCAATCAATGAAGTGCAGAGGGTTAGCTGTCCACCACCCCCCCCCCCCCAAAGGTTATTTACAACATTGTTTACAAACATTCCGCAATTGGTAAAACCAGGCATGGAGCAAAACAGAACCTAGCAACTTGGAAAGTTCAACTTTGTAAAGTGAAGACAAGATCAGACATGACTATATGTTCAAAGTGTGTTTGATCTTGCCTTCATCACATGGGGGGTCACCCCCGAAAAGTGGAAATTTGGAACATGCACACAATTTGGGACTGAAAATGGTCATTAGATGGTAAAACACATGCCTAGAAGCTTCAAAAGTGCCATTTTCCATCATGGGGATGAATGGACGTTTTTTGGGGGTGCAACCCTTCACCACAACCACTTTCGTAGTTCGTAAAGTGTTTGCACCCCCAAAAAAACGTTGCCATTCATCCACCATGGTGGGAGCTAGCACATGTGGACACAATGTGTGCATGTTCCAAATTTCAGACAGTTTTTAAGTTGCAAATGTGTTCTGAAGCTGGCACAAATGTGTGTTAATTACTTGGTGCGTTTTCATATTTTTCCTAAAACATCAATGATGTTCTTCATTTTTGTTGAACATCATTGATGTTTTGCTTTATGTAATCTAGATCTCTATTGCAGACCATTATCTCTCCGATGAGTACGTGGGCACTCTCTGTGGTAAAGTGCGATTTTTCTTCCACAACATCCACGTCACCTAAAAACCACAAACAAACAAAAATGGGGTGTTGGAAATGAGGCAGCCATACATGGATTAGCTTACCAGTAGCTGTGTTCTCCCACACTCACCTGTTGTGGTGACAATTTCTCCAAGTTCGATGATCTCTCCTTCCTCCTCCTCCTCCTCCTCTGCTTCTGCTCTTTCCCCTTTTTTGGTAGGTGTTGGTTTGGGGGTTTCCTCAGACGGCCCAAGTTTTCGCTCCCCTATGAGAATGTCCAAAAGGAAGATTTAGCAACACAAGCTATTGAGGGCAGAAATAGGAAATGACAAACATTGCTTGAAAGTGACGGACACTATTTTAGTTTGGCCAGTTACAAATGTCAACTACATGAATGAAGTCACTTTGTAAAGGTGCTAAACTGACTAGCTTTTTGGTAGAAGTTTGTGTGATGGAGACCCCCTCTAGTATCCACTGGAGCACATGTGTGGAAAAGCATAATAAAAAGGGGGTTTGGGTGTCCCAGCACTAGTGCTCTAGAGTCCAGATGGGTAAACAGCTACTGAGTGACCTCTCCTTTACATTGAATAAATTGGCTTTACATTCTTGATGACATTTCTAGTGAGAACAAACTTCCTTTCCCCAAAAAAACACCAAACATCGTATTATAAGTGGCCGAACGATCGAGGTTGCGTACGATCAAACACAAAACACAACTACTTACTTTTTTGAAGAATTCTCTTGATCTTTCTGTACTGATCGGCCTCCCTCAGTTTCAGGTCTGACCAGCGTTTCCTGAGTTGCTCCTTGGATCGTTGTACCCCAAAATTATTGTACAGCCTTCTCACAACTTTAGACATGATCTTGGCCTTGCGGACATTGGGGTTGAGGTAAGGCCCATACTTCCCATCATAGTCGCTCCTCTTTAATATGTCCACCATCTCCAACATTTCTCCAAATGACATATTGGAGGCCTTGAATTTCAGGTTCCGGGATCGGGACGTTTCTGCCTCCGGACTTTCCTCGTCCTCCTCCTCGTTGGTGGGATATTTGTGGCGCACCTGCTGTGTCCCCGCCATGTGCTCTCCCACTACGCCGTAAAGAGAAGGGGTGGGGAATAGACGAGAAAGATCGTCAGGGGCGGGCGGAGTTTGAAGCATGCGCAGTGTATATAAAAACGTCACACGCCTGTGTCGTAGCCACGATCTGGGAGACGAGGGGAGAGAAAACTCACACGAGACGATCGCTACAAACGAAGGTACAATTTAACGTTGGTACATAACTAGCCTAGACTGATTTGAACTTGAGGCTTCTTTATGGAGAAGATTAGGAGAGTTTAGCCTGACATAATTATAGGGTTTGGTGTGTTGTTGTGTCTTGCAGAGATTGATATGAAGGGATTCAACGACATGAGTTTTCTCCCCCTCTTCATTGCCAAATACAGGGATTTTCCCATATTGTGGCAGGGTATACACCCACATTACACCAACAAACCAAAGAGGCACGCAGCCCTGGAGGAACTTGTGAAATTTGTCAAGCCAAGGTTCCCCACGGCAACTGTTGATGATATTAGAAAGAAAATTGGCAGCCTGAGGAGTGCGTATATCAGGGAGCGGAAGAAGGTCGTGAAGTCTGAGGAAACTGCAACTTCAGCAGATGAGGTCTATGTCCCCAAGCTGGTACTATCAGAGTCTCCATTTTCTGAAGGACCAGGCTGATGTCACGGAGCCAACCTCAACTCCTCTTCCACGCTTCCTTGCGCGCAGCCCACCCCTGATGAGGCTTCCGAGGAGCAACCTGGGCCTTCCAGTCTGGAAGAGGTGGAGGAGCCCAGCTTGTTCCAGGTATAGTAGTTTTGTTTTGTTAGTATTACATTGTATATCCCTGTATGTTGTGGTCGTTCAGGTGCTTATCTAATAGTTTTTTTAAACTATCGATGCCCCCAACTGAGACCACCGCCTGTGGAAGGGAAGTCTACATCCTAACCGCTCTTACAGTAAAGAACCCTCTACGTAGTTTAAGGTTAAACCTCTTTTCTACAAATTTTAATGAGTGGCCAAGAGTCTCGTTAAACTCCTTTCCGCAAAAAAGTTTTATCCCTATTGTGGGGTCACCAATACGGTATTTATAAATTGAAATCATATCCCCTCTCAAGCGTCTCTTCTCCAGAGAGAATAAGTTCAGTGTTCACAACCTTTCCTCATAACTAATATCCTCTAGACCCTTTATTAGCTTAGTTGCTCTTCTTTCTACTCACTCCATTTCTGCCATATGTCTGCCAATGTACTGAGCATAATTAATTATTCAAAGTTAAAGATTCACATGAATGCCGCTATATATTTATTTATAAACCATGACTGCTGGTTTTGTAAAAATGTCCTCCCATTGAAACCCAATAAATACAAAGCTACTCAAGTATAAAATAAAAGAAGTGCTGCACTCGCACCCAGCCAACCTAGAGTAGACTTGAAAATGGCCTCAGCCCCTAAATCTCCACCGAAGACACGCCCCCTGACATGTTTCCGTCCGACCTCCGGAGCTAAATCAAAGGGTTTTGAGCCTAGAGCCAAATAAGGGCTATATATACATCATAAGCCGCTGAAGAAAACAAGTGAACAGTGTGCCATGAGTCATTAGAATCAGTCTTTTTATTTTTTATCCACATTTCCTTGGTCATGACTCAACTTCTCTAACTTTAGCATAATTGATGTTTATTGGGTCTAAAAAGTCGATTTTTACATAAGCTCCTTGAAGAGTACCTGTCAATAGGTAAAAGTTTTGAGCTAAGTTCAAAAGCACAAAGAAACAGAAAACGTACATCTCCTGTAACAGTGAAAAGTTAATTTCACAGGAGGTTCGTGCAACCCAGCAAAAATCTGCTAAACCAAAACACAGCGCTAAACTATAATTAAATGTCCAAATGTTGTTATTGTCAAATGTTATTAAAATATATTAAAATATAAATGATATACCATATATACTTGAGTATATTACATCACAAAAAACTGGGAAAACGTATTGACTCAAGTATAAGCCTAGGGTGAGAAATGCGCAGCTACTGTAAGTGGAAAAGAGGGTCAACAATGCCCATTTGCAGCCTCACTGTGCCCATTTGCATGCCTCACTGTGCCCATTTGCAGCCGTAGGTCCCCCAAACTTCAAACTCTGTAGTTAAGGGTTCCTAGATGCTCCAAAATGTGGGGTCTCTGGACCCAAAGGGTCCCGAAATGACATTGCTGCAGATGGACACAATTGACCAACTTTGGGGGCCCGTATCTCGGGGCCACTTGGTGCTAGGAACCCGCAATTTGGTGTGCAAATCCAGTGGAACCTGTACAACAACATAGCCAGTTCCTAGCTCTAAGTGGCCCCGAGATACGGGGCCCTAAATTCGGTTTGGAAAATGTCAAGCACTTTTCTGCAGCAGAGAATGACATTTTCCGAACCAATTTTGGGGCCCCGTATCTCGGGCCACTTAGAGCTTTGGATATATTGTGGTGCAGGTTCCACTGGGTTTGCACACCAAATCTTGGGTTCCTAGCACTAAGTGGCCCCGACATACGGGGCCCCAAAGTCGGTACGGAAAATGTAATTTTCTGCTGCAGAAAAGTGCGTGGCTCGAGTATAAGCTGAGGGGGGCACTTTAAGCACAATAAAATGTGCTGAAAAACTCGGCTTACACTCGAGTATATACGGTATATATATATATATATATATATATATATATATATAGAGAGAGAGAGATTGTATTTATATATATATATATATATATATATATATATATATATATATATATATATATATACATAAGTCGTTTTGCAAGTCGCCGCTGAAGTCGTTTGCAGGTGACCTGAGGCAGTCGCGCTGCAAGTCGTGCTGCCTCAGTGTGAACCGGCTCTAATGTGGTCATGACCATCATTGGTCACAAATGTAACCCAGGATCTCACCGGCTTTCCTTAGTAAACAACTGCTACAGCCCCTAAACGTCAGACATCCATCTATATCTGCTGAAGGTTTTTAGTTGAAGGGTGAAATGGCCAAATATGGCCAGTTTGTTTGCCTGGTGACCACTGCTAACAGGTTTGGTACAAGTTACATAGTTATTCTGGTTGAAAAAATACACATGTCCGTCCAGTTCAACCCACAGAAAAGAAAATACCAGAACACAAACAAATTGAAACCTCCATATACACAGCCCAATATACCTACAGTTGATCTAGATCAGGGATCTCCAAACTACGGCCCTCCAGCTGTTGCGGAACTTCACGTCCCATGAGGCATTGTAAAACTCTGACATTCACAGACATGACTAGGCATGATGAGAATTGCAGTTCCTGAACAACTGGAGGGCCGTAGTTTAAAGACCTCTATGGATCTAGATGAAGACATGTTCATCCCAAACTTGAGGCTCATCCTTAATCTCCTGATGCCAGCGCCACTGAATACCTCTCCAATGCTGAAGACCCGCTCCCTGAAGTCTGAAGGGAAACAGGTTCTTCCCGATGTGTCAGTCTTCTGGTTCACCTGCTGCTCTCAATTGTTCCTCCCGTTTAACTCCTCATTCCTGAAGTACACAGTAGTGATATCATGTTTTATGTTCTAGTATGACCCCCTGCACAAAGTCAGGACCAAAAATACATGGTTCGACAAGTTGGATGTGGGGGAATTCCAGTGGTCTGTGCAGAGCTCTGAACTCAACCCTACTGAACACCTTTGAGATAAATTAGAACACTGATTTTGATCCAGGTCTTCTCATTCAGCATTAATAGCTGACCTCACAAATGCCATTTTGGCTGAATAGGCACTAATGCCTTGTACACACAGTCGAACATTCCGACCACAAAATCCGTCAGATTTTTTCAGCCGGAATTTTGGCCGAAACTTGTCTTGCATGCGCACGTTCGCACAAAGTTGTCGGAAAATCAGATCATTCGAGGTACAACACGTACGACGGGACTACGTAGAGGCCAGTAGCCAATACCTTTCGTCTCCAAGTCTCTTCTGAGCATGCGTGGCACTTTGTGCATCGGAATTCTCTACACACGATCGGAAAAAGTCTGATCGGATTTTGTTGTCAGAAAATTTTAGATCCTGCTCTCAAATTTTTTCCGTCAGAAATTCCAACAGAAAAAGTCCGCTAGAGCCCACACATGATCGAATTTTCCGACAACATAATCCGATCAGACTTTTTCCATCGGAATATCCGACCGTGTGTACAGGGCATACTTCCCACAGACACACTCCAACATCTTGTGTAAAGCCTTCAAAGAAGAGGAGATGATGTAATAACAGCAATGTGAGGACACCTTCATATTAAATATAATGATTTGGTATAGGATGCTCAACAAACACATCTAGGTGGGATGGTCAGGTTGCTAGACTCATGAATCAGATTTATCTGCTTCTGATTAGCAGTTTTTTATTTAATCCAGACATTTTTTTTTTTCAGAGATTTTTTTTCTAAATTTACACAGAATTCATTTATGTGGGCTGTTTAGGTGGAACGAGTGCTTAACAGTGTTCTATTTTAATTACAGCTTGATTGATATAGAAATACCATCCTCGTAATAATTAGGCAAGATATTTTCCTACGCTTATTACTTTCTGACAGCGATCACACTGTAAGCTGCAACAGTTAGCCTCTCCTTATCCTAAAATCACTCAATAGAGACAAGAATACTGTGCCCTTAGTCATCTGGCATATGTAAATACAATATCAAAGGCTAGAAAACATTTCATGCATATCTGTAAATATTAATTGCTGTTTTATATATGGTAATCATGATTTGCTGTCCCTTAAAGCTAAACTCCAAGCAAACGACATAATTAATAAAATAAAGTACAAATAAAGGATCACTTTTGAGTAGAGCCCTTCTGCAGTGATGTCAGGGAGAGTTAGCACTAGGGTTGACCGGTATCGGTGCCCATACTAAGCATTTGCACGAGTATCGGTACTCATGCAAATGCACCGATACCTCAAACTGATACTTTCAGGCTCGGTTCTTGCAGCTATCAGTGGGATTCCCCCCACTGACAGCTGAAATAAAAAAAAGACGTAAATTATCGGTTGTTAAGGAGCCGGGCCACCGTGGCTTGACTCATTCAACTGTCAGCTGAAGTGTTAAAGAAGTCCGGCAATTGGAGCTGTCAAAAAAAAGCAGCCTAATGTTTATCAACAACATTGCTCAGCGGCTGAAACACTAATATAAAATGTATCTTTCTGTTTCTTCATCTACAGATCAAAGAGATGAACTTTGATGTGCAGATGAAGTCAGTTAGCCACTTCCCTACCGCTCATTGTCATATGACGTCCGCAGCAAAACTCTGTCCCTCCGGGCGGGCGTCATATGATGTCCTTGGCCTCCCGGCGGTCTAGGGGGCGCACGCTCGCCACGTGACTCAGGAGCCGATGCGCATCCCCTGCCAGTAACATTTATACAGTAATCAGTGCATATTTATATTTTTATTCCCAAAATAGTGTAAAAAGTGTCCGATGTATCCAGCGCATAGTTGTAGTCACAATAAAAATCGCAGATCACCGCCATTACTATTAAAAAAAAAATTATAATAAAAATACCATGAATCATCCATCCCCTATTTTGTAGGCACTATCATTTTTGCACAAACCAATCAATATACGCTTATTGTGTTTTTTTTTTTTTACCAAAAATATGTAGAAGAATACATATCAGCCTAAACTGAGGAAACTATTTGTTTTTGTTTGTTTTTTTTTTTTAATTGGGGATATTTATTATAGGAAAAAGTAAAAAATATTGTGTTTTTATCAAAATTGGCACTCTTTTTTTTAGTTTATAGTGCGAAAAATAAAATAAAAACCGCAGAGGTGATCAAATACCACCAAAAGAAAGCTCTATTTGTGGGGGAATTTTTTTAAAAAAAATTAAATTTGGGTACAGTGTTGCATGACCGTGCAATTTTCATTCAAAATGTTACAGCGCTGAAAGCTGAAAATTGGCCTGGGCAGGAAGGGGGTGAATATGCCCTGTAGTGAAATGGTTAAAGCAACCTGTCAAGTAAACAAAAATAAAAAATTTGTGTTTTTTATTAAATGTTCCTCTGTTTAACCCTACTCTAATTAGCCTTAATTAACTCCGTATTCTCCTCCATTTAATATTATTTTCCTGCTGATTTTTTCGTTCACTTCTGTTTTATAAACTATTAATAATTAAAAAAAAAATTTGTATGCTTTGTTTGTTAATATTTATTTAATATTTATTACCTTTAGTAAATGCATTAATACATTTATTTAATTTGTAAATAACTTTTCAGTGCTTTTTACCATTGCTGTTAGCTAAAGTGTAAACAAAACAGTTGCGGTAGCTTTCGGTAATTGGTTATTGGTGAGTATTAAAAAAAAAGTATCAGTACTCGTTGTAAAAAAATGGCATCAGTGCCTCCCTAGTCAACACCCATATATAGGACAGGTAGGGAGGCGCATACACATTATTGGGGCATCAAATTCAAACACCCCACGCCTATGTGGATGTAACCAGCACATGTAGGCCCTGGACAGGGCAGGAGGTTGGGTGAAGTGGACCTGGAGGAGCCAGGTGTAGTCTTTATGTTTCTTATGGAGATGGGGGCTAGAGCAGATTGCAAAAGGCCTTGAGCTCCCTGGAGGGTACCTGAGAGAGATGTACCCCAGGAAGAGGAGAGACCATAAGGGAGATGGCTACTGAGGTGCTGCACATGCTTTCACTTGTGACTACTTTGGAGCATCCACTAAACGTGAGTGACTGTGTAATGTCAAGTGACTCCGGTAATGTATGTCCTCATGATGTGACTGTAATGCCGTTTCCTAAAAAACACCAGTAAAGTGCAGCAAAACGAATTCTTGTGTGGACATTCCTTCCTTGGAGATACAAAGGGCTATGGCCAGAGTGTCACTTGGAGGCCTATGACCAGCAGCAAGGCACTAGATGGCAGAGGGATTGGCCTCAGCAAAAGGTACAGTATTCTAGCAGGGCTGGAGCGAAGGTAGGGACTTGTCCTCTTGGTGCCAAAACCAGCCAAACCTGAATCCCCTTTGTTTGGGGTGGGACAGCCACGCCTCTTGACCTTTGACCTTTGGGGGGCACGCCTGCTGACCTTTGGAGGAGGTCCCTATTCCAATCCCTGAGTCCCAACATTGTTATTCAAGGGGAAACCCTACCCCTAACCCTACCCCTAACTCTAACCCTATACTTATGCTCTGATCTCACTGTCACTCTGCTCACTCTGCTCTTTCCTCCTATTAGCATGTTTTTTTTTCAGTCCTGAAAGCCCTGTGCTTTCTTCCGGAAGCCGGTTCTTCTCACTGCTGCTGGTCCCTGCCACTGCCATTTTGGATTTGGGGGCTGGATTTGACTTCCTGAGGAGTCACAGCTGGCTCCCCACTGTGCATGCCATGAGATCACTTGGCAAACAGAGGTTGGCCCTGCAGCCTCCTGGTGAAATATGACATGTTCTAGGAGGCTGCGGGCAGGGAGGGGGCAGGGTGAGTGAAGTAATTCTTGCCTAACCACTTCCCATCCAGGCCAATTCTGACATTTCTCTCCTACATGTAAAATTCATAATTTTTTTGCTAGAAAATTAAATAGAACCCTCAAACAATATATATGTTTTTTTCGCAAAAACCCTAGAGAAAACAATGGCGGTCATTGCAACTTTTTATCTTGCACGGTATTTGAGCAATTTTTTGAACACTTTTTTTTTGAAAAAAAGTTTCATGCTTTAAAAAAAAAAAAAACATTAAAGTTTTGCATAATGTGAAAGATGAAGTTATGCCAAGTAAATAGATACCTAACATGTCACACTTCAAAATTGCACACGCTCGTGGAATGGCGCCAATCTTTGGTACTTAAAAATGCCCATAGGCCACGCTTAAATTTTTTTTACAGGTTACATGTTTCGAGTTACAGAGGAGGTCTAGGGTGAGAATTATTGCTCTCTCTCTAACGTTCCCGGTGATACCTCTCATGTGTGGTTTGAACGCCGTTTTCATATGTGGGTGGGATTTATGTATGCATTCGCTTCTGTGTACGAGCACACGGGGACAGGGGCGCTTTAAATTATTTTATTTTTTTTATTGTTAACCGCTTTCCGACCGCCTCACATAGATATACTGCGGCAAAATGGCACGGGCAGGCAAAATCACGTACCTGTACGTGGCCCTTTAATTGCCGGCCCGTGGGTCGCGCGCGCGATGCCAGTGGCGCGCTCGCGACCCGGTCGGGAGCTCCGTGACCCCGGCCGCGGGACCAGCGGGTGTCCTGCGATCGGGTCACAGAGCTGAAGAACGGGGAGAGGTCTGTGTAAACAAACCCTCTCCCCGCGCTTCCTACTCTGCCTGTCATTGATCGGCTGTTCCCGGTCATCGGGAAAGCCGATCAATGACGTCAGACGTCAGCCCCGCCCCCTAATGTAAAAAAACACACACACGTCACAGCCCATAACCCCTCCCCTCCCCTAGTGGTTAACTCTTTCACTACAACTGTCATTTATACAGGAATCAATGCATTTAAATAGCATTGATTGCTGTATAAATGACAATGGTCCCAAAAATGTGTCAAAAATGTCCGATGTGTCCGCCATAATGTCGCAGTCACAATAAAAATCGCTGATCGCCGCCATTACTAGTAAAAAAAAAAATATTAATAAAAATGCTATAAAACTATCCCCTATTTTGTAAACGCTATAACTTTTGCGCAAACCAATCAATAATCGCTAATTGTGATTTTTTTTTACCAAAAATATGTAGAAGAATACGTATCGGCCTAAACTGAGGAAAAAAAAATAGTTTTTTTATATATTTTTTGGGGATATTTATTATATTATATTGCATTGTTTTCAAAATCGTCGCTCTATTTTTGTTTATAGCGCAAAAAATAAAAACCGCAGGGGCGATCAAATACCACCAAAAGAAAGCTCTATTTGTGGGAAAAAAAGGACGCCAATTTTGTTTGGAAGCCACGTCGCACGACCGCGCAATTGTCAGTTAAAGCGATGCAGTGTCGAATCGCAAAAAGGGGCCTGGTCCTTTGGCTGCCAATTGGTCCGGGACTGAAGTGGTTAATGATCACTTTTATTCCTATTTCAAGGAATGTAAACATCCCTTGTAATAGGAATATGGTCCTCTTTACAGTGAAATATGGGGGTCAATAAGACCCCCACATCTCACGTCTAGGCTGGGAAGCCTGAAATAAAAAAATAAAAATAAACGATCTTGGCTTCCCAGCCAAGGCGGCGCCATTTATTTGAATACAGAACGATCATAGAGACTCCGGCGACCATATGGTCCTCCGGAAATCTCTATGGTCACCATCCGGGGCCGGCGGATCCTGTCTCTGACTCACCAATGGAAGCGGTCGGTAGAAGCAACGGAGGGCGGTAGGAGGGGGGACGTCCCCTCCTGTTGCTCGTAAGAACGATCAAGCGGTGGGACAGCAGCTATGATCATTCTTATGGTGCAGGGAATCGCTGGCTGAAAAAGACAATATCTGAATGATGCCTGTAGCTGCACCCATCATTCAGATATACCCACACACAAGTCAAGGACGTCATATGTCAGGGTCCATTTTTATGGTTATATTATCAAATACAGATCGGTCCTCTTTACAGTGAAATATGGGGGTCAATAAGACCCCACATCTCACGTCTAGGCTGGGAAGCCTAACATAAAAAAATAAAAATGAACGATCTTGGCTTCCCAGCCGAGGCGGCGCCATTTGTTTGAATACAGAACAATCATAGAGACTCCGGCGACCATATGGTCCACCGGAAATCTCTATGGTCAACATCCGGGGCCGGCGGATCCTGTCTCTGACTCACCAATGGAAGCGGTGAGTCGGTAGAAGCAACGGAGGGCGGTAGGAGGGGGGACGTCCCCTCTTGTTGCCCGTAAGAACGATCAAGCGGTGGGACAGCCGCTATGATCATTCTTATGGTGCAGGGAATCGCTGGCTGAAAAAGACAATATTTGAATGATGCCTGTAGCTGCACCCATCATTCAGATATACCCGCACACAAGTCAAGGACATCATATGTCAGGGTCCATTTTTATGGTTATATTATCAAATACAGAGCTGCAATTGTGTTCTTTATATCTGGTGTTTTAAAATAATTCTTGAACGTGTCCTTATCAGAAAAAAAAAGGCGATCATGCTGAAAAATTTCGAGAAAAAAAATAAAAAGAAGAAAAACCCAATGGACTGTAAATAGTCTTTAACGCTGACAATCAATTGAAAGTGGTTTACAGCAGGCCTGTATGTGTGTGTCTGTCGATTCAGATAGCATCAAACTCAATAAATATGCTGGTTGTTGAGTCTCTTGTTACGACCAGAGCAGGAATAAGAGTGTAATTGGACAGATTTCATAATCCTGTATGTGACATCTGTTCTGTGGGATGTCCTGTTTCCATGCCAATTCCTCTGCAAACGAGACTATTCCCCAAGTGTTAATATTGAAAATGGAAACAAAGAGATACTTAGAAATGATCTGGAAGGCACGGAAAAGATTAAATGCCCTGGAAAATGCTGTGGATAGTAATGCATATGTTGAACAATAAGCAAAAAGCTAAAATGAATTAAAAAGTATAAAAGGAATCATTGGGCTCAGTTAAAAATGGATGCCAGCAAAAATGAATTTAAAGTATAAAGAAATATATACTATTCACAAGCTCACAGTTTAAGGTACATACCAGGCAATATACAAAAATGTATAATTTGCACAAACAAGCTAAAAGAAAGACATTCTCATATATCAAAAAACAAATTATATATTATACATTACACATTATATATTGTCCAGAAACAAAGGAAATAGTGAGTATAGGCAATTGATGGAATACTTGATATTCACTTACTATGCCATTTTCCTTTAACTGTTTGCCGACTGCCGCACACACATATACGTCGGCAGAGTGGCACAGGCAGGCAAATGGGCGTACCTGTACGTCCCTTTAAATTTGCCGCCTATCAGGCGTGCATGTGCCCACAGGTCCCGGGAACTCGAGGTTCCCCCGGCGGCCCGAGATTGCGGTGTGGGGAGGGGAGGAACGGAGAGATGCCTATGTAAACAAGGCATATTTAAGTGTCTTTAATCCCTTGCCGACCAGCGCACGATGATATACATCAGCACAATGGCATGGCTTGGCAAATGGGCGTACAGGTACGTCCCATTTAAGATGCAGCATTGTGGGCGCACGCCTGTCCGCCTGCCCGCTGCGTGCTCCGTGACCACGGGTCCCCGCTGACTCGATGTCTGCCGAGTGCCCGGCGATCGTGTCATGGAGCGGAAGAACGGAGAGATGCCTATGTAAACAAGGCATTTCCCAGTTCTGCCAAGTGACATGACAGGGATCTACTGCGCCCTGTCATCTGGAGCATTGATCGCTGTCATGTCAGTGGAAGCCCACCCCCCTACAGTTAGAACACCTCCCTAGGACACACTTAACCCCTTGATCACCCCCTAGTGTTTAACCCCTTCCCTGCCATTGTCATTTACACAGTAATCAGTGCATTTTTATAGCACTGATCGCTGCATAAATGACAATGGTCCCAAAAATGGTGTCAAAAGTGCAGATCCCCGCTATTATTAATAAAAAAAAATTATAATAAAAATGCTATAAATCTATCCCCTATTTTGTAGACGCTATAATTTTTGTGCAAACCAATCAATATATCACAACTCAACAACCAATCAATATATCACAACACAACAATACATTTTTTTAATATTTTTTGGGGGGATATTTACAGTATTATAGCAAAAAGTAAAAAATATTGCTTTTTTTTCAAAATTTTCATTTTTTTTTTGTATATACTGCAAAACTGTAGGGAGCCATCATTTCCATGTCTATGTGTACTGGGCCTCTAATTTTGAACAGCTAATTCTAAAAACCAAACAACCAGCTTAGTGATTAAAAAACCCTTTCCAGACAAGCACAACTTTGTCAAAATCAACTTGCTGATTGAATAGGGAAGGCACAAAAGCACACTGATTAGTTCATTACTCTGCTCATCCTCCTATGCTCAGTCTCAGGTCTGCAGAAGACCTTTATCAGCTCTAATGCTGATCCTCGTCCTCCAGGTCTCAGTCATGCTATGCTGGAGATTTACAGGAGGCTCTTTCCAGGGTCAATTCAGGTGCTTATACAAGTCACATTATAAATGCATTTCATAAATTTTTAATGAATACATCTGGATGGAGTTCAGCTTTAAGATAAAATGATTGGGTACCAGCACTGTTTTCCTGAACTGACCTAATAGTTCACTGATTGATCTTTCCTGAAGTTGCCCTTGCCTTAAAGGGGTTGTAAACCCTCCCTAGTGACTTTTAACTATGGGTAAGCCTAGAATAAGGCTTACCTATAAGTTGTGGAAATATCTCCTAAACGTGCGCCGTTTAGGAGATATTTCCCTTGTAGTGTGCCGATGATGTAATCGGCGCATGTGCTGTAAAGAAACGGACCTCCGTGCCATTTCTTCCCCCAGCCTGTGCCGTTACTGATGGCTCCCACACGCATGCACGGGAGTGACGTCACGCGGCTTCGGCCAGTCACAGAGTCAGTGTCCGTGGCCCCTGGAAGGAAGAGGGGCGAAGATGGACACAGCTTGCACAGGGGACAGCGATGGTTTGCAGGTAATTCTTTGCAGGTAAGTGTCACATAATGGGCTAGTATGCAATGCTTTTAATTTGCAGGTTTTGCAGGGAGCAAAAGAGGAAGTAAAACCCATCAGGGTGTACTTCCTCTTTAACAAAACACTAAGGGCTCTTTCACACGGTTGTGACCGTGTACGGAGCCTGCACTGCACAGCGAGGGATCGCTCCGTCGACCCCCCGATGTGCAGGAAGATGACATGTCTGTCTCTTCACACTGTGCATGGATGGACCTGTCAGAGCACCGCTCTCCCCTATGGGAGATCGGATGACGACGGACCGTAGAGTCCGTCGTCATCCGATCCGCTGACGGATGGAAAAATAGCTTTTTCCTCCGTCACACTTTTTCGGATCGGAGCGGGTCGGATGTCAGCGGACAGGTCACCGCTGACATCCGTCCCTCCATAGGGGTCTATGGAGGGTCCGTTCAGGTCCACCAAAAAAACTGACAGGCGGACCTGAACGGACCGCCCGTGTGAAAGGGGCCTAATGCTTTTTTATTCATGGTGGCCAAGTACAAAGTGGGTTTTCTTGCTCTTGCTCCAGTTGGGTTTAGCAACATCCTTAACAACAGTGAGAAGTGCTAGCTTTACCAAAACATCTAGTGACACATTGATCTATCAGTCAGTACATAGCAAATACATCTGCTCATGCTTAGCATATTCGTTAAGTCAAATGGTATTAAGTAATGTCTCAGAGAGCCTTTATTGAATGCTGATCACTGAAACTTTTGTTCCAACTGGGATTAAAAAGGTTTTATCTAAAGAAAAGCTCCAGTTTACAGAGACCCTAGTCTTAAGTACCAAAAAAAAAATAATACATTGGTAATATCCCCAAAACAATGTAAATGATCTTTTTTTGGGGGGGGGGGGGGGGGGGATTGTTAAAATGAAATGATGCTTTGCTCAGGGCAAACGAACGGGTTTGCTTCAACACCTGGACCATTTACTCTCTTTTTCCTCAATTCCCCATTGCTTCATTCAGCTGTTGGGAGTAAAGAAAATACCATTTTCTTCCAGGCATAGAGAAGTATGTGCTGACTCCATGTTACAGCAGTGCTGCCTCATAATTGGCCAAGTGCTATGATATGAAAACAGAAAGACCAGTATAAGCGCCAACCCAAGGCCTGGCTAGAGCTTATACAGGTCTTTGAAGCAAAGGAAAGAAGAGCATGTATAACTTGGAAGGGGGACAGTAAAACAGCATTATCATGTACTAAAATCTTTTGAGAAAAGAATATGCCTCTAATGCCCTGTACACACGATAGGATTTTCCGACGGATGTTGACTTAAACTTGTCTTGCATACACACGGTCACACAAAGTTGGTAGGAAATTCCGAACGTCAAGAACGCAGTGAAGTTAAATAGCCAGTGCTGTGCTTCTGCTTGATTCCGAGCATGCGTGGCACTTTGTGCGTCGGAATTGTGTACACACGATCGGAATTTCCGACAATGAATTTTGTTGTCGGAAAATTTGAGAACCAGATCTCAAATTTTGTGTGACGGAAATTCCTATGGAAAATGTGTGATGGAGCCTACACATGGTCGGAATTTCCGACAACAAGGTCCTGTCGTGTGTACAGGGCATAAGAGGTTGAATAATGGCCTATGCTGTCACCTGCAACACTCAACACTTTTCTATTTTAGAGAAATAGTCTCTAGAAGTTCACTGGGAAACCAACACTTCTGGGAGTATCAGTCTCCATGGTTCTCCATAATTGTCACCGGCTCCTCCCTATGACCTCATCCATTGTAAGAGAAAATGATAACAAAAAGGTTACAGGGAGGAACCAGTGAGCTTCAGAAGACCAAAAATGTTGGTTTTTATAGTGGACTTCAGGGACTCAGTTCTCTGTAATGAAGCAGCAATGGGCAGCACAGACAGCAGAATGTGTAAGTACTCACACTAGTCGATGGTTGGCTAGTCCTTTTTGCAACCACCGCAACCACCAATAACTAAATGCATTTTACTGGAGTCGTACAAGTGAAAGATGATTGATAAGCAACTGTAGAGAAGCCAAAACAACATTCTAACAACGTAATGACTTCATACTTTCAGAATGTGTGCGAGGAGGGGCGTAGTCTGTGCAGTTTTTATCTCTTAAAACATTTACTTTAATAATTGATCATACTGAAACCAATGGACCATGTTTTCTTTTGTATTTGTAAGCTTCATATTAAATTTAATGAGGAGTACCAATTTGAACAGGGGTGACCCTTTTCTGTATATCACATAAATAAATAAACATGAAAGTAAAATAGAATAAAAAAGAGAAAGACGAAAAAGAATTTTACATTTGGACAGTTCATGCCTTAATTATTTGTTGACAATGACAGTTATTAATGAAGTAGACTAATAAAATACACCACTGTGAGCTGAACAATGTTACTGTTTTAGCCATGGTTTATAAGGCAGTGCAAAAAGCAGACAGTGACCCATAGCAACTAGACTTCACTTATTTAACCCATTTAGTTCACAGTCCTTTTTCTCCCTAAACTACCTTGACATTACACTCACATACGCAAGCATTTGATGCTTACGAAGTGAATGCAAATGTCAATCAGATTATCTAATGTCATTGTTAGAACCTGGGGATAAAACTAGGGAGGGAATATTTTTATTTAGTTTTAGGATTTATACACTATATTTCCAAAAATAATTACACGCACATGAACTTCAATAGCATTCCAGTCTTATATTATATATATATATACAAAATTGGGCAAAGTGTGACTAATAATGGATTATTTACTGGTAACTATTATAACTATAACTATTATATATTTACTGGTTATATATATATTTATTTATTTTTGTGTTATTTTTTATTTTAATTTTTTTGTTCTGCTTCACTGGGCCTTTAAATTGTAGCTACAATGTTGGCTCCAATAAAATCTTGAATTATCCCTGGGTAGTTAAATTTTTTCCCTATATTACTAACAAGAGTCTTCTGTGCTAACCCTAAGCAAAACACAGTTTCAATGTAAATTTTCACTTGAAAAGTTAATATTCCTTTCATAATGTAACACCGCAGGATGGTCACAAATCCCACTCCCACACTGGGTGTGTGGGAGTGGGATTTACATGTCTATACCTAATTATTTTAAATATGCTGATATTTTACAAATGCAAACAAATCTGCAGGCTTTTCTTTCAATACATGTGCATATACAAGCTAATCATAGTTCTACATGGATATATTAAGCAGTTGACATAGTTCTGTGGTCATTTATCATATTAAACATTAGATTTCATGTACCTGTGACAAGGTAAAATAATAATGAAAAATAAGGCTCTGTCTTTTAATATAATGACATTTTGTGTCTTAACTCCAAGGCAGGAAGAAATATGGAAATGTACGAGCTTACAGCTTTCTAAAATAATAATAATAATAATAATATTAATAATTACAATAATGCTATTATTAATTCTATCTTACAATGTTAAATCTCACAACTACGTATCATGACACTCTCAAGGTAGAGCCTGTGTGATGTTCTGAGGACACTGGACAAAAAAGATGGACATCACTTATCTTGTGACTGTATGGCCAATACCTGGAATTAAGGAATGCATGCTTCCATTTTTTAGGCTATTTTGAATAAACAAGCAAGACTGCTGCTGTCTCTGAGCCTATGAGGAGGGAGAGAGCCGAGAGAGCCCTGCTCTTATACACATTGCTGGATCGAGATTGGGCTCAGGTAAGTTTAAGGGGAGCTTGGAAAGGGGGGGGGGGGGGGGGGTAGCTGCACTCAGAAGTTTTTTTTTACCCTAATGCAGAGAATGCATTAGGTAAGAAAAACATTCAGCCTTTAGAACTTCTTTAACCACTTCAATACAGGGCACTAATACCCCCTTCCTGCCCAGGCCAATTTTCAGTTTTCAGCGCTGTCGCAATTTGAATGACAATTGCGCGGTCATGCAACACTGTACCCAAATTAAATTTTGTATAATTTTTTCCCACAAATAGGGCTTTCTTTTAGTGGTATTTGATCACCTCTGCAGTTTTTATTTCTTGCGCTATAAACAAAAGAAAGGTGACAAGTTTGAAAAAAAACAATATTTTTTTACTTTTTGCTATAATAAATATCCAATTTTTTTTCTTTAAAACAAATTTTTTCCTCAGTTTAGGCCGATATGTATTCTTCTACATATTTTTGGTAAAAATCGCAATAAGCATATATTGATAGGTTTGCACAAAAGTTATAGCGTCTAAAAAAATAGGGGATAGATTTATAGCATTTTTTTTGACTGCGATATTGCGGGGGACATATTGGACACTTTTGACACATTTTTGGGACCATTCACATTTTATACAGAGATCAGTGATATAAAAATGCATCGATTACTGGACAATCGCATTGGGTCCCCGGTGACGCAGTGCGATGCGCGCACCCCCTGGTGGGCTGGAAAGGCTATCACACCATATGACGTCTGCCCAGAACTAGAGCTGCATCGTCCCGCCATCATATGACAGTGGGCGGGCGGCAAGTAGTTAAAAAAAGGCCTTGCCACCTGACCATTTATCTCAACCAGACCATTTCCCATAAGATTATAGGTGCATTTAAAATATTATATGCATATTGTTTACCTGCAAAAGCCTCCCTTGTGTAGACATCAAAAAGTCCTAAAACTGGGTACATATAAATTATGTGGGAAGATATGGGATGCAGTGGAAAAACTGGACAAGCATAAATAGTAATTAGACACTCCCAGAAGGGAAAATGGCTATGACGTGGAAGGGGGAAAGGGGCTCTGCCAGAGAATTGATTCTTCTTGGAGTAGTCATTTATCGAAAGGAAAGACACTACAGGTAATCTTTTAAAATAGATTTTCTGTATATTTAAGTGTCTTTAACCCCTTGCCTACCAGCGCACGACGATATACGTCAGCACAATGGCACGGCTGGGCAAATGGGCGTACAGGTATGCCCCCTTTAAGATGCAGCATTGTGGGTGCGCGTGCCCGCCGCATGCTCCGTGACCACAGGGCCTGTGGACTCGACGTCTGCCGGGTGCCCGGCGATCGTGTCACGGAGCGGAAGAACGGGGGAGATGCCTATGTAAACAAGGCATTTCGCCATTCTGCCTAGTGACATGACACAGACGTTGTCATGTCAGTGGTAGCTTATCCCCCCACAGTTAGAATCACTCCCTAGGACACACTTAACCCCTTAATCGCCACTTAGTGTTTAACCCCTTCCCTGCCAGTGTCATTTACACAGTAATCAGTGCATTTTTATAGCACTGATCGCTGTATAAATGACAATGGTCCCAAAATAGTGTCAAAAGTGTCCGATGTATCCGTCATAAAAATCGCAGATCGCCACCATTACTAATTTAAAAAAAAATAATAATAAAAATGCCATATAACTATCCCTTATAAGACGCTATAATGTTTGTGCAAACCAATCTTTTTGTGATTTATTGTGATTGTGATTTTTTTCACCAGAAATATGTAGAAGAATACATATTGGCCTAAACTGAGGGAAAAAAATGTATATTTTTTGGGGGGATATTTGTTATAGCAAAAAGTAAAAAATACAGCTTTTTTTTTTCAAAATTGTCGCTCTTTTTTTGTTTATAGTTCAAAAAATAAAAACCGCAGAGGTGATCAAATACCACCAAAAGAAATCTCTATTTGTGGGGAAATAACAACGTCAATTTTGTTTGGGTGCAACGTTGCATGCCTGCGCAATTGTCAGTTAAAACGGCGCAGTGCAAAATCGCAAAAAGTGCTCTGGTCAGGAACGGGGTAAATCCTTCCGGGGCTGAAGTGGTTAAAGAGACCTTGGAAGTGAAGGTAGAAAGAAGCACCCGGTATCCAGAAAATACAAGTTGGAAGGTAAGTTTGAAATCATTTATTGAGAGTAGCAACAAGTAAATAAAAACAACGCTTTTCTGGGGAAACACCATTCCCTCTTCATCGGGGCTGAACACAGAAAAAAACTTGAAAGGACTTTCACAGATCTATATTAGAACCAATATTAAACTTTCCACAACAGTTGTTGAGTAATTGGCAAGCTAATGATGTCTCTTTAAATAAAAAAATATTTGAATAATAGCTTAAAGTATGTCACAGCTGACAATAGACATAGGTTCTGTTCTCTAGAAAGACATTTCGCAAGCACATAACCTTATATTATGTAAATTCTCAGACAACGTTTCCCCCCTGACTCCTGTTCTCTCTTAAATAACTCATTCTATTCAATGAAATGCTATCACTTCCACCCCTTTCTTTCAGAATAAAATCTCTCTTTTACTTATCGATAAAGATTACTCAGACCCCAAATTCCACGTTCACAAAAGAACGTGTGACTTCCAACTGCGAATGCCATATTTCACATTAAGCTATTTACTGCTGCATTGAACAAGCACAAACACAATCCTCTATATTATGTGTTTTAACAATGAAGGGAAACCGGTGCAGAATGTATTTTTCGAGCGATTGCAGCAATTCCAGGTTATAGCATACAATGAAGCACCGAGCATGATTTTTTAACCATGAAGTGTTTTTAACCACGATGTTTTGAATAAAAGACAAGCCAGCAAAATAAAAACAGGCACAGTTTTGTGTCACATCATTTAAATGGCGAGGAATATATGAGAAATATGGTGGAGCCGCTGACATGCCAAATTCTGCTCCCAAGGCTACTGATTTGATGGCGCATGACAGGCCAATACAGAGTGTGGCGGCTTTTGTTGATGAGAAAATAAGGAGGAATTAAGTGCATGGAGTGCCCACAGAAACCTCATTCCCACTTGTGAATATATTTGGCCTTTTGAAGGACTTTGATCAGTGTGTAGAAAAATATAAAATGGAAAAGTAGAGAGACTGCTGCTTCGGAGTCTTTGATCCGTCACTACCTTGCAGTACTCACTTAATTTCCAAAGAGAAGCAAATGTTTAATCCACTAACGTGTGTTTTATCCTTTTTTAGAAGGTGCATTATTCCATTCCATTTATTTATTTATTAATATAAAAAAATTGTGCTTTGCTTTGTCAATAGTTAAAGCTCAACTCTATATAAAAATCAGTCGTAAAAGACTAAAATGAATGCAGCTCCCTACTGATTATTACATTTTTTAATGCTTTAAAGGGTATCTATAAAGAGCATCTCTAAGAGAAATGTTTACTTACCCTTCCAGTGTGTATATATATATATATATATATATATATATATATACCGTATATATACTCGGGTATAAGCTGACCCGAATATAAGCCGAGGCACCTAATTTTATCACAAAAAAAATGGGAAAATGTATTGAATCGAGTATAAGCCTAGGGTGAGAAATGCGCAGCTACTGTAAGTGGAAAAGAGGGTCAATAATGCCCATTTGCAGCCTCACTGTGCCCATTTGCAGCCATAGGTCTCCCAAACTTCAAACTTGGTAGTAAGGGGTCCTAGATGCCCCCTAGCTGCAGCCAAAATTTGGGGTCTCTGGACCCAAAGGTTCCCGAAATGACATTGCTGCAGATAGACACAGTTGACCGACTTTGGGGCCCCGTATCTCCCATATGCAAACCCAGTGGAACTAGCACTACAACATATCCAAAGATGGGGCTCCTAGCACCAAGTGGCCTCGAGATACAGGGCCCCAAAGTCGGTTTGGTAAATGTCAAGCACTTTTCTGTAGCAGGGAATGACATTTTCTGAACCGACTTTGGGGCCCGTATCTCTGGGCCACTTGGTGCTAGGAAACTAATCTTGGATATGTTGTAGTGCTAGTTCCTCTGGGTTTGCACACCAAATGTGGGGTTCCTAGCACCAAGTGGCCCCAAGATACGGGGCCCCAAAGTCGGGTCGGAAAATGTCATTTTCTGCTGCAGAAAAGTGCTTGACTCGAGTATAAGACGAGGGGGGCATTTTCAGCACAAAAAAAAATGTGCTGAAAAACTCGGCTTATACTCGAGTATATACGGTATATGTATATATATATATATATATATATATATATATATATATATATATATATATATATATATACAGTGGAACCTCGGATTACGAGCATAATCCGTTCCTGGTGAATGCTCGTATTTCAAAGTAATCGCATATCAAAGCGAGTTTCCCCATTGAAGTCAATGGAAACGAAAATAATTTGTTCCACATTGACTTAAATGACATGCAATACCGCATGCGGCCAGAGGTGGGGGGGTGCCGGAGAGCCTCGGAAACGGCCGTAAAGGCCCGAGGACACTTCGGCTGACCTCGGCAAACCTCGGAAAAGGCTTGGAAACTGAGTATTTCCGTGTCTTTGCGAGCATTGCCGAACGGCTGTAATCGGTGTCATTCGGCTCTTCTTGGCTTTGGCGCCCCCGCACCTGAGGCCAAATGTGGTACTGCAGGCCCTATTAGCTTGAATTCTGCTCGTCTTGTGAGACAACACTCACAGACCGAGTCAGAATTAAAAAAAAAAGTTGCTCGTCTTTCAAAATGCTCGTTAACCGCGTTACTCGTAAACCGAGGTTCCACTGTGTATGTATATATATATATATATATATATATATATATATATATATATATATATATAGAGATAGATAGATAGATAGATAGATAGATAGATAGATAGATAAATCTATACTGTATATAGATAGATCTATCTATCTATCTATCTATCTATCTATCTATCTATCTATCTATCTATCTATATATATATATATATATATATATATATAGATAGATAGATAGATAGATAGATAAATATCTTTTTTTCTTTTTTAACAACTTGTAAAGAAATGTTAGAAAACGTTAAATTCCATGTGTTTCTCTTGCCTTTGTCATTAGTGGGTGTGGGGTACCGGTATTCCAGCACTGCAGATGTGCCCATACCAGCCAGCCACCATTTTTCTAATGTAAGTGCTGAGAATATCCGGCCTCTGGGCAGCCAATGGAAAGTGCAAATAGTGACGTGGACACTAGAGGAAGGTCCTTGCCCTCTGAACACAGAAGAAGAAAGAAGACTTGGGACTGGATGTTATGAAACTACAGATTTAGATGAGTCAAAAGGGAATTTAGCTAGGGTTTGTATTTCTATGCCGTAATTCGTTTGAGGGGGGGGGGGGTTGTTTCAGGTGGTAGCCTGGAGGGTAGCTTTCAGAACAATAAAAAAAATTTTGTTGATATTAGGAGAAAATCTCCTAACTGCAAATATAAGGTACCAGGGTAAAGAAAAGCAAAGAGCAATATCTGAAGAGCTACAAATTTAGGAGTGCTCTTTATTCGGACGTTGTGCAGAGCAGAGATTTGTGCTTGCCCCTTTTGGCGACATACTGTCCACACTTTAGTGACAATGGCAAGCCTTTATTTTTTTTTTAACATTTTCGATTTTTGCTTATTTTTTAGCTTTCGGTTATATGTCCATTTGTTCATGATGCCAACTTAAAGCAGAGCTGCACCCAAAAGGGGAAGCTCTGCTTGTTTGGACTCTCCCCCCATCCACTGCCACGTTTGGCACTTTTTGTGGGGGAAGGGGGAGCGGGTACCTGGTTTTGACAGGTACCCACTCCCACTTCCAGGTCAGATCGTCGCAGCTATTTACAAGTATATCCGGTCCTTCCTTCTACCCCCCTCGAAGACTGCGAGACGCATTCACAAAGTGCATGCACAATAGGAAACTTCACTGCTGGATTCCCTTACCTAAGATGCTGGCGTCTGCCCCAAAAGCTGGCCGAATAAATGGCTTGGGTGATCCCTGGATGGGTAAGTGTCCTTATATTAAAAGTCAGCAGTTACAGTATTTTTATCTGACTATATATATATATATATATATATATATATATATATATATGTTTTTCCCAGACTGGAGTTCCTCTTTAAATTAACACTTCACATTAATCTTCTGTAAAATGGTAAATAAAGTGGCAATGTCATGGCGGTGAAATAAAAAAAAAGACATTCTTTTTAACAAAATAAATAAGTCCAGTCATATCAATGAGCTACAAATAAGCCATATTGCAAAAAGGGTTAATCCGATGACACTAAACAATTAAATTGTTCCTGTCTACAGGCCTTTGGGCTCAGCTACATGTGAAATATTTAATTGTGTATACATTATGTTCTAACACTGCAAGAAAGTTTGTAGCAGCAGATTACTGCTTGTTAGGATAACTTCAGATTTGGATTCTAGTTAGCCAGCAGACAACAGAACTGTGGTTTGAAGATAACTCCTCTACTGAAGACTTCACAGCAGAAAAGAGATTAAAGTGTATGGACATAAACAGAGATGACCAAATAATGGGAAATTTGTTCTGTCAGTGATTCAGAGGATTGGACCCCGTTATTTGCTGAAAATAGGCATCTAACCTGTTACAGCTTTGGCAACTAGGATTTTAACCATATAGCCCCCCAAGGCTTTAAAATTGAATTCTGCTGGTTGACTTGAGATAACCCTGTGGGTGGGAGGCATGCACTGCCTTGAAGACCAGGTTTCCTATTGAGGGCCTGTTATGTGCTGTATCGGTGCTATAATTAAATAAAAAGGCCCTTTAGGCCTCTTTACCAGTTCACTTGCAAAATCAGCATAGGGCCAACAA
Organism: Lithobates sylvaticus; assembly: GCA_028564925.1. Classification (NCBI taxonomy): domain Eukaryota; kingdom Metazoa; phylum Chordata; class Amphibia; order Anura; family Ranidae; genus Lithobates; species Lithobates sylvaticus. The sequence continues at coordinate 35,482,461 of CM053034.1, read as the reverse complement.
ATATAAAGATAAATGTCTATCAGATATAAAGATACAATGCTAAATGTGAAAAGAAAAACTAGAGCTCCATCTTCTAGCTATAAGGAAAATGCTGAATTGAAATATATCATATTTATTTATTTGTATTTACATACAAAAAAAAAATACAATGAAATAGATACTGTACACTATTTATTATTTTAAAATGTAATAATTTATTGTTTTAAAAAATTATTTTTTTAAACACTTGACCCTGACTATAATAAATGGCACAAGAAAATATGTAGAAAATCACTATACTTTCCCTTTAATGTGAAAAGATGGGGATGAAGATCAGGCCCTCTTAATCAGGGACTATTGTACTCTCAGAAAGGAGGGAAGTACCCCTCTTTGACTTTTTGAAGCAGTTTATGTACCTAGGAATCCTATTTATGATAGATGAAATAGGTAGACATGTGCACAACAAAAAAATGTGTTTATTTTCGTTTCGTTTTTTTCGTTTCCGAAAAAAAATCGTTTTTTTTCGTTTCGGTTTTTTCGTTTCCGTTGATTCGTAACGATTCGTACATGCGTAAGTCGTCGGTGTTCGGATTCGTAACGATTCGTACATTCGTAAGAGTTATTTTTTTGTTGATTTGTTTTTTCGTTAGTTTAATTTTCGGACGCATTTGTATTTATTCGTACATTCGTAACATTCGTAACATTCGTATATTCGTAATCGGAGCATAATTCATAATTTTATGTAATGTGTATGCTATTATTACATTTTAATAATTTACGAATCGAAAAAAAAAAAGTTACGAATCGAAAAAAAAAGTTACGAATCGAAAAAAGAGTTACGAATTTACGAATTTTTTTGTTCAATAGAGACACAGAAAATTACAAATCTAAAAAAAAAAAGTTACGAATCTAAAAAAAAAGTTACGAATCGGAAAAAAAAATGTTACGAATGTACAAATTTTTTTGTTCAAACCATTCGAAGCACGTTTAGCAGCACCATTGTAAGGGACACGGAAAATTACCAATTCAACAAAAAGAAAAGTTACGAATGTACGAATTTTTTCGTTTGTTTTCGTTTTTCGGATTTTCTTCATTAGTACATTCGTTGTTTCTAATTTGTTTTTTTTGGATTTTCGTTGTTTTTCGGATTCGAATGATTCGAATGATTCGTTAATCGGATTCGTACGATTCGAACGATTCGTTATTCGGATTCGTACGATTCGAACGATTCGTTCATTTGTACGAAAACGAACGAACGAAAAAAACGAAAAAAAAACGAAAAACGAAAAAAGACGAAACGGATTGCACATGTCTATAAATAGGAGCATACAACCGGAAAATGGAATGGTGCAGAGGCTTCAGTATAAGTTTGACAGACAAAACAAGATTGTGGGACAACAATGATGTTCCACAAGACTTCTGGGTTTACTTGCCTTACTATAATGAAAAACATTCCATTTTGGGAGAGAAACTGTTCAAAATCAAGAGGTACCAGTTGAAGTGGTTTGGAGATCTTAATCAGAGGTCCCTTGTAAGATCCACCTGAGAACTTTACTAGGGACAGCTATCTAGATAGAAAAAAGCCCTAACCCCATATCTACTAAGTAAGCAACAACAGCTTGGAATCTTCAAGGAACGTCTGGAGCCTTTGAAATCGTCCCTTTGCCTCTTTGACTCCTACAGGATTATACTGCCATTAAATGAAGATGATGATGTTGACTCAAAGCCATAAAAGACAGTTGATCTATAGTACTTGTTTGATATAGTTATCACACATTATTTTTAATATGCACAGAAGTATAGTTGTAAGCACATTCCCACTTCCCAGAATATAGTCTGCCGAACGTTCGCTATTAATATCTTTACATTGTTCATTTTCTTTATTTTTCTAGTGTTACTTAGCTACAATGGTAGCTCTCTTCAAGAACGAGCCCGTTTAAAATTCAAACACGCTAGCATTGTATATTATTAACTTCCAAACGTCTTTATTCTGTTGTCTGGTGATGACATTTTTTAGCAATTTTACTTGCTTCCTCATTAGTTCATCTGTTAAATGCAAAGAAACTGCCATGTTCTACTGCGTAATGAAGATAAAGTTCTGTTTCTTCTTTTAAAGAGGAAAAGCATGAACCTTAATGTGTTTCTTTGTACTTGCGTTTTATTCCTGCAGTTCTTTTTTGGGATATATGGCATACATGACAATGCATTAACAAAACTGGGTTCATTAGGGTGGCTTACTTTGTGATGTAATTGGTGAAAAGCAGCCATGATATAATATGCTTTCTAACAAGAAGAGTTTTATTGTACCTAAATGCTGTCTGTTATCAGGAAAACCATAGAGTGGTCCATACACAAGCCAGTTATTGGCCAAAAAGGGTAATTTTAGACCTAACTTACTAATAAAAAAAAAAAGGACAAAGAAGGAGAACCCATTTAATGGACTATAACGGTACCTGAACAAGATGTGCAAACAAATACTAATACATTTATAATAATTTTATTGATACAAAATGTTCTATACAATTCAATTAAAAAGTGTAAATATATATACATAAACATAAAGAAATTTATGTCATGTAGTATGTCATAAATACTGGTTGACGCGTTTCACCCGAAAGCTTCCTCAGAACCAGATAAACATGATCATGACAACTAGAAGGATCACAAAACCTTAGATTTATGTAAATCTAAAATGGGCAACATACAAAGTGACTCAATCAAAGTGGAGGCGGTGTATTACCCATAGATATAAGTAGGGAATGTTCATGTGCATATGGGACCTGGGTTAGGTTAGTGCTATAGTGAATACCTGTCCAGCCCAGGTACTTGTTCAAACAAAGCTAAGGATATAGGTATAGCATCGATCAGCAAACAGGACCCGGACTTCAGGAAGGATTCAAATAATACCGTTCCTGAGACTAGACATTCAGGGGTTTAAACCAGGCCAATGACATTGGTAAGCAGGCACTGGAACCTATGTATCTGATAGAGGATACATGGATTTGGAGGGGTAAAAAATATATCCAATAAGAAGCACCAAAATGATAACTCCCACTTAGATCAACATCATCTCTGGAGTACACGGCTCACGGTTCTCCTTCTTTGTCCTTTTTTTTGTTAAACGTTATAGGATGAGGTACCCCCCTTAGCTTCTCACACAAATTCTTGCTAACTTACTAATAATCAGCCTTAAACAATTCCAAGGGTAGACATGGCACTCTTTGTTTGAAGTAAATGCCCAGGTACTCACCCACAAAGAAATTCATATAATCCAAAACTGGTTTAGAGGCCCTCACGTGTCTTGCAGAGGAGGAACATTAAAAACAGCCATGTTTTTATTGTCAACGTTTTCGATGAAGCTCAGTCCATCTTTCTCAAGATCAGCTTTTGTATAGACTTCCTTCAACCTTTGAAGCTGATAGCTGACAGGGCAGTAGGTAAGTATTACAAGAACTGCTTTTTTTTGTTTTATTAACCACCTCCAGTCCTGGCCTTTTCTGGCACTTTTTGTTCACATGTAACAATCAGTATTTTTTCTAGAAAATTACTCAGAACCCCCAAACATTATATATATTTTTTTAAAGCAGAGGCCCTAGAGCAGGGGTCTCAAGCTGGTAGCCTGTCAGCTGTTGCGAAACTACAAGTCCCATGAGGCATTGCAAGGCTGACAGTTACAAGCATGACTCCCACAGGCAGAGGCATGGTGGGACTTACAACAGCTGGAGGGGCACCAGTTTGAGACCTCTCCCCTAGAGAACAAATTGGTAGGTTTTGCAATTTTTTTGCACAGCGGTTTTTCAAATGAATTTTAATGCAAAAAAAAACACAATACATAGTCAAATTTCTTTGTAAAATATAAAATATGAAGTTATGCCGAGTAAATAGATACCAAACATGTCAAGCTTTAAAATTGTGCACACACGTGCAGCAGTGACAAAATTTTACTATCCATAGGCAACACTTTAAAATGCTTTCTATGCATGAAGATAAAAAGCCTTTTGTGTGTAGTAGCCCCCCTCAGCTCCCCTAGTACTTACCTGAGCCCCATCTCTATCCAGCGATGTCCACAACTGCCTCAGCTGTTCGGGACTTCCCTTCTCATTGGTTGAGACACAGCAGCAGTGCCATTGGCGCCTGCTGCTGTCATTTAAACTCAGTCAGCCAATCAGGAGAGAGAGGGGATGGGGCCTAACCACAGCTCTGTGTCTGAATAGATACACTGAGCTGCAGCTCGGCTCAGGTGCACCCATTGCAAGCTGCTTGCTGTGGGGGGCACTCAAAGGGAGCAGTCAGGAGAGCCAAAGAGGGACCCGAGAAGAGGAGGATCTGGGCTACTCTTTGCAAAACCAACTGCATAGGGCAGGTAGGTATGACATGTTTGTTATTTTTATTGAAAAAAAAAAAAAGGAGACTTTACAATCACTTTAGGCTTTGACAAAAAAATAGAAGCTGATTGGTTTCTATGCTGAGCTGCACCAGATTTTACACTCTCTAGTTTTAGTAAATCAACCCCATCATCGCAGCAATTTTATGCTGAATTTGCCAGGTGGCACCGCCTGTCAAACTCTCCCATGTAAGTAATTGGGGCCGGAAAATTGCCCCCCCCCCCTTCGCAGCTAACTGATGACATCATCTTAGCCTAAGATAATGTAATGTCTGGAGGACTTCTTTTTATTATCAGTGGATTAAGTAATAACACAGTTATGGGCAAGTCATTAGTCCCCGTAGCTGAATCGAGAACATTGTTCTGGTCCACAAGGGGGGGAACAATCGCTAGCCATGAAGAAGATAAAGAAAATAAACTAGAATTATATTTTTTCTACAATTATGATTAAAAATAAAACATGCCCTATGCTGTCTATTTCACCTGCCTTATCTTCATATAACAGAATAAATACTTGACTGAGATATGGTACCATATTGAAGCATAATTGTGAATATTTCAGGCAGTTTGCATAGATCTCTCCATTCAGTGTCATTCATTAAGGCCTTATTATTCTGTCTCTGCTATGTCACCACAGTAAGCTATTATTTTCAGCTTGGATAAAGGCTTCAGTTCTGTCACCATCAGACAGAAGGCACGATTGTTTGTTCCAAGTGAATCTTTCAATATTGTCCACTTACTGGGCAAATGGATGTTATGTGGCATTGAACTACATGAAATGTTCTGTGCAAATTATGTTCTTTCCATTAAACAGTAGTGTAAGGAAAATAACACATTCTATTGCTGGCCACACTACTCTGAATGTATAAATTATACGTTTAAACAGAAAGGTTCCTAACACAACGTCATTGTTGTTCGGTCACTGCATAGGGTTTGCAGATGTCGGATTTTACATCCCGTAAAAGTCCTACTCCAAGCAAAACAAATGTGTTTTTTTTTTTTTCCGTTTGGTTAGGGTTGAATTTGGTTTAGAACCTCTCTCATGTCACCAGGAAAGGAACTAAAGAGGAATTTCAGCATCAGATCCACAGTGGTCCTCTGCCCGATGGTGCTTCTAAATTCCCAGCAACAATGCCCCCACGAGAAGAAGCATGGGACATAAAGCCTGCAAGGTAAATTCCATTGAAAAGCAATGATGGGCATCATATAATGCCCATCATATGCCTGTTAACCACTGAACACCAATAATGATGGGCATTATAATTCTTCTACTGGTTGCCAATAATAAGGCACCATTTCTCCCACTGAACTCCAGTGATGGGCACTAGGAAAGGAACTACAGAGGAATTTTAGCATCAGATCAACAGTGGTCTTCTGCCTGATGGTGCCTCTATAGTACCAGCAACAATGCCCCCATGAGAAGAGGCATGGGACATGAAGCCTGCAGGGTAAATGCCATTGAAAAGCAATGATGGGCATCATATAATGCCCATCATATGCCTGTTAACCACTGAACACCAATAATGATGGGCATTATAATTCTTCTACTGTTTGCCAATAATAAGGCACCATTTTTCCTACTAAACTCCAGTGATGGGCACTAGGAAAGGAACTAAAGTGAAATGTCATCATCAGATCAACAGTGGTCCTCTGCCTGATGGCGCCTCTATAGTCCTAGTAACAATTTCCTCACGAGAAGAAGCATGGGACATGAAGCCTGCAAGGTAAATGCCATTGAAAAGCAATGATGGGCATCATACAATGCCCATCATATGCATGTTAACCACTGGCAATAATAAGGCACCATTTCTCACACTAAACTCCAGTGATGGGCACTATATTCCTTCGAGTGATTACTGGCACCAATGATGGATCATTTATAACTCCAATGGTCATTGACTCTGGAGCATTTATTACTTTTATTGGCGACAGCCGCCAGGGCATTTATTTATTCTATCTACTAAAGCAGAAGCATTTACTGCAACCACTTACCACTGATGCCTGGGTATTTATTACTCCTACTTACCAATGATGATGACATTTATTACTCCAGTTGACCACTGACACAGGAACATTTATTGCTTTCACTTTCCACTGAAACGGGTAATAATTGCTCCTACTGACCACTGTTACCAGTATATTTACTATGTCTACTGATCACTGATGCAGAAGCATTCATTACTTCTACTAACCACTGATTCAGGAGTATTTATTACCCCTTCTAACCACCTATTCTGGGACGTTTATTACTTTCATGGATCACTGAAGCACTGGCTTTTACTAATCCTGATGACCACTGATGCTGGAGTTTTTACATCTCCCACTCAGCATTGATACAAAGGTATTTATTACTCTCACTGACCACTGACACCAGGGCATTTTCTTAAGCCCGGTAAACACTATGAGCTTGTTTTTGTTCATCCCCAAAACTGTCAGTTCTGGTCGGAGCCGCTGTACTAACTATGCAAAGTTAGTGCAGCGATCACCCCCGCTGAGTTGTTGTGTTCTAACAGGGGGGCGCTGATCGCAAGCTGGTTGGATACTGGTTTTCCAACATGCTCATCTAGCAGAAGCTTCTGTTGGACAGACCGACATACACGGGCTGAATGTCGGCCATTTTTTTTAACCGGCCGATGTCTCCCGACATTCTGCCCGTGTGTACCAGACTTTACTCCTCCTGGCCACAGTTCAACACCTAAAAAGTCAGATGGACAGTAAGTGGACCTTTTTTAAAGGTTTGAAGACATCCTAGTGTAGAGAAACAAGATCCTGAACAGGTCACATGGCCAGGCACGGAATTTAGATTGTAATTGGTCAGTTACCACTTAGAGATTCAAAAAATACCCATCGGTTCCTATAATGCCTCGCATTGGAATCAGTTTTAGATATTTCACAAGTTCACTCATCTGTGTAAAAAAGGTGGGTTTTCCCAGTGCTTGTACTCATGTACTTAGCAGATATCAGTATTGATTAGCAATACTCCATGTATTAAGATTAGCAGCCTACCTAACAACAGATTAGTCTGTCATTTAGGACTTAATGAGTACTTTAGCTCATACTTGGCATATCATTTAAGTGGTTTTGGCATCTATTTACTCGACACAACCCCATTTTCTATAATGTATCAAAACTATAACTCAGTTTAGTGCATTTATTTCCCCTGAAAATTTGCATTTGATAATCAGCTGCACAATATTGTGCAACATAAAAAAAATTAAAAATACAACTGCAACACTTTTTTTCTCCAGAGTTTATGCTTGCAGAAAAAAATATAACTGTTTGGGGTTCCAGGGAAAAATGCTGATTTTTTTTAATGTGAAAAAAAAAAAAAATTGCCCTGGTAGACAAGCGGTTAAACTGAGAATTTAGTTGATTTTGAAGTGTAGCCTTACATTAGCTTACTGATATACCCATGCCTTATGGATGCTAGTTCCAGATATTTACTCTTCTGATATTCCTCGTGTCTCAAATAATGGCCCTTAAAAGTATTACTGACCGCAAAATTTAAAAAATTTAAAATAAAAATCTATGGTTAAAAATAGACGCTCTGCAGCTTTCCTGCAATACAGAAGCCCCTGTGGCACCAGAGGGGGGTGGGGTCACCCGTTTATATCACCAGGTGGCCCTCCCACAGTTATATAAGAACTGTCACAGAGAAGACGGGTCAGTCGGCAGGAGCCTCCCATGGAGGTGAATCGGTTGCAGCTTTTTTTTTTTTCTGTCCGTCGGGCGGTGTGAACTTACATCGTGGGACATTTTTTTTTTTTTTAATAAAGGACTTGACCCAAGCTGTCTCTTGTTTTTGGTACTATTTTTGACACTTTTTTTGTAAAATGGTAGGGGTGCGATGTACCCCCATTACCAATTCACACAGGGGGGAGGCCGTGGGTCCCCTTGTTAAAGGGGGCTTCAAGATTCCGATAAGCCATCCGCCCTCATACCCCCACAACCACCGTGCAAGGGTTGTGGGGATGAGGCCCTTGTCCCCATAAACATGAGGACAAGGTACTTTGGTGTCAGACCCCAAAGCACCCTCCCCATGTTGAGGGCATGTGGCCTGGTACGGTTAAGGAGGGGGGGTCCACTCTCTTGCCCCCCCCTCTTTCTCTGCGGCCTGCCAGGTTGCATGCTCGGATAAGGGTCTGGTATGTATTTTGGGGGGGGGACCCTACGCCATTTTTTTTTTATTTTGGTGCAGGGTTACCCTTAAATCCTTACCAGACCTGAAGGGCCTTGTATGGATTTTAGGGGAACCCCACGCAATTTTTTTTAAAAATTTTGTTCAGGGTTCCCCTTAATATTTATACCAGACCCAAAGGGCCTGATAATGGACTGGGGGGGATGCCATGCTGTTTTTTTCAATGAGTTTTATCTATAGTGCTGAGACCCGACAATTCATTACAGCCACGAACAGTTTTAAATTACAATTTTTCATTTAGAAATGTAATTTTGCTGCAGTATTGCTCTAATCACGGGAATAATGTGCCACTTTGCAGGCATACTATAGACACCCCCCCCAGGCACGATATTTCAATGTTTGCATTGATACATGTCCCCTGGGGCAGGACCCGGGTCCCCAAACACTTTTTATGACAATAACTTGCATACAGTATAAGCCTTTAAAATTAGCACTTTTGATTTTCACGTGCGCGTCCTATAGACTTTAACGGTGTTCGTGTGTTCTGCCAAATTTTTTACCTGTTTGCCTGTTCTGGTGTGAACCGAACCGGGGGGTGTTCGGCTCATCCCTATTCCTGAATAAAGGCTGGGCAAGCAAGTAAATGCATGAATGGGATCTGGAATTTCAAGGCAAATACAAAGCAATGTTTACACTTGAGCTCATGCTGCATATTCTTCCCTGTTTAAGACGCGCTGAATAAAGTCATTGTGTGTAACAACCAGTGACGCGCAAGAGAATATCATATATCAACCAAATAAGAGCTGATCGCTAAAAAACAAACTGTAATGCATCACTGTGCACTAGAATTGGATTAGTCAAAATACCAGTTGTTATTTGTCTTTTTCTTGAATGCAGGAAAGGAAAATGATCCATTTTAGCCTGTCGTTCATGGAAGCCTCTCATAATTTGTTGTCACATTTTATTCTTTACATCGTTTGTAAATTTTCACTGTATATTATACTTAGCAAAATGACTTTTCCTTTTGTGAATTTCTGTCATTCTTCTCTATTGTTGCCGGTACTTTGAACTTGGAGATGCTCCATAAGACAGCCATTGGGTTTTTCATTTTTTTATTTGATTCTGCCAAGCTTTATTAGGATCTATAATGGCCAAATAACATAATATTATAATGGAAGAATGATGTCAGGCCTTTCTGTAATTGAAAAGTACTTTCTAAATCGTTTCTGCCCCCTACCTGCCAGGGAGCATGTTGATTTTAATTATTTTTTTTTGTGCATAGGTTGATAAGCAACAAAATCTAATAAAAATAGCTCAGTACTTCTGGCATTCCTCCCAACTTTTTGAGATGGGAATGAGGGACACCTATTCCCAAAAGAATGTAGGCATAGGACACCCCCCCCCCCCCGATATGCCCCCTTAAAGGGGAATTCTACAAACACAATGATTAGGTAAACCCACAAGTGCTTTTTTTTACTACTACTATTCCTTTATATTGGCTTTTGATATTTACAAATGCAGCAATTTATAAACTGGATTAAAGGTTTAGCACCGGGAAACACTTTTTGAAAGGTAAAAAATGCATTTTATATACAAATATATATAGATCAGACCAAAATGTGGGACAAATGAGGAGGGGAGCAGGGACGTGTGGTGAGGTCAGTGGTTGGTGAGGCACTGGCAAGTATCAGAGCAAGATACACACAGGTTACATATGCCACCAACGTTAGAGCGAGAGCAATAATTCTGGCATTAAACGTACTCTTTAACTCTAAACATGTAACCTTTAAAAATGTTTAAAGCGTCGCCTATGCAGACTTTTAAGGACCGAAGTTTGGTGCCATTTCACGAGTGTGCGTAATTTCAAAGCGTGACATGTTAGGTATCTATTTAATTGGCGTAACATCATCTTTCATAGTATACATAAAAATTGGGCTAACTTTAGAGTTTTTTTTTCATATTAATGAAACAGTTTTTTTCCCAACAAAACGCATTTGAAAAATTCCTGCACAAATACCGTATTGCAACAACCACCATTTTATTCCCTAGGGTGTCTGCTTAAAAAGATATATATATAATGTTTGGGAGTTCTGATTAATTTGATGATTTTTACAAGTAGGAGAGAAGTGTCAGAATTGGCCTGGGTAATAACCATAAGTAAGTAATACACAAATAATTATTATATATTGTTTTTAAGGTAATTTACTATATTTTCCAAAACTGTTCTCGAACAGGTGGCTTAACTGATAAATTACTGAAGTTTGAAGGTATAACTTTAAACCAGTTCTTTCACAGTAAATAGATAAATAATACATTATTATGTTATAACATATAGCATAATCATATATGATTTAGCTTGATTAACCACTTTCAGACCGGACCAATTTGCAGCCAAAGGACCAGGCCCCTTTTTGCGATTCGGCACTGCGTCGCTTTAACTGACAATTGCGCGGTCGTGCGACGTGGCTCCCAAACAAAATTGACGTCCTTTTTTTCCCACAAATAGAGCTTTCTTTTGGTGGTATTTGATCGCCCCTGCGGTTTTTATTTTTTGCGCTATAAACAAAAATAGAGCGACAATTTTGAAAAAAATGCATTATTTTTTATTTTTTGCTATAATAAATATCCCCCAAAAATATATAAAAAAAAAATTTTTTTCCTCAGTTTAGGCCAATACGTATTCTTCTACATATTTTTGGTAAAAAAAATCGCAATAAGCGATTATTGATCGGTTTGCGCAGAAGTTATAGCGTTTACAAGATAGGGGATAGTTTTATAGCATTTTTATTAATAATTTTTTTTTTATTATTAATGGCGGAGATCTGCGATTTTTTTTGTGACTGCGACATTATGGCGGACACATCGGACATTTTTGACACATTTTTGGGACCATTGTCATTTTTACAGCAATTAATGCATTTAAATGCATTGATTTCTGTATAAATGACACTGGCAGTTTAGGAGTTAACCACAAGGTGGCAGTGTAGGGGTTAAGTAGGCCTAGGGGTGTTTTTTTTACTGTGGGGGGGCGTGGCTGTCAGCTAGTGAATGCTGATCTCTGCTCCAATCACAGGGAGCAGAGATCGGCGTCACTAGTTGCTAGGCAGAACGGGGAGATGCTGTTTATCTCGGCATCTCCCCGTTTAGCCGCTCCGTGAGACGATCACGGGAGTCCCCGCGGCGATCGAGTCCGCGGGGACCGCGGCCGGACTCACGGGGGTCCCGACCGGCGCGGGAGTGCGCCGCTCCCGGCGCGCTCCCGATGGCACGGACAGGCTAAAGGAGGGACGTATATATACGCCCTCCTGCCTGTACGTGCCATTCTGTCGACGTATATCGTCGTGCGCCGGTCGGCAAGTGGTTAAAACAGTACTTTTTCAGCAGGCAGCAGATTCTCATTCTCCCTCTTAACTGTGTGAGAAAAACATGGGATTGTGGGTAAATCTTATACACATAAACCCATGCTTTTTCCTTCTAGTTAAGAGGGCTGGGCTGGAAGGGAACATTTGTCTTTTAGACACATGCCCCCTTCTATGACACTGCAGTGAGAGGACAGCCTCCACTGCAGCATTTTTATTGGACAGCTTGTTCCAATGGTGCTTTACCATTGGTCCAAGGCTCCAAGCTGTCCATTAAGCTCAGTGCTTCTGAGTGAGAGGCACCGTGAGCTCAATCTCTGTCTGCTGCAAACAGGGTGTGTCAGCTTGTATTTAAACTGGCCTGTATGTAGCTTCTGACAGGCTGCACCAGAAGCCCTGTATCTCCAGAACTATGGGTGGCAGGAGCCCCATTTTGACCAGTGATGGGGTAGGACTTCAGATACCTACCCCCTAAATTTGGGGTCTCTGCAACCCCAGGTCGCCGAGCTACTCTTTTATTTTGTTATGTTTTTGAGCCTCACCCGCCTCACCTGCCTCCCCTGACTGCACATCCCTGGAGGAAAGAGGGAAAGAGGGACTTTGTTCAAAATCAGGGACAGTCCCTCGAAATCAGGGACAGTTGGGAGCTATGTTTCTGGGTATGAGGGTATAGATGACATGTTTACCACAGTGCAGTGCTGAGGCCAGACCATCAATTCACCAGGAGGATGAAGTGCTGTCACGTGAGGATCAAGGGGCATAGACAACCTTATGAACACTTATATGGGAATCTTCAGAGACTGCAGCAGCAGATTGTTAAAAGCAAACTTCTTGTGGATCCTCATGTCAAGCAAATGTGCTTTTTTTATCTTATCCAGCAAAGATAAAGCAACTTTTAGAGAAAACTTGTATAAAGCAATGTAATACAATGGTTATACAGCAGTCACTATAAAGTGTCTGCTTTTAGGCCTCATGCACACATGAAGCCTGAGGCTTGTAAAAGTGTCTAAAGCTTCTATAAGCCTTTAGGAGCTTTTACAGGCATCAAGCTCTTGGGTGTTAATTAATTTCATTGGCCAGACAAAATAATTTATTTTGGCCATTGAAATTATTTAATATATAACGCATTTAGCAGCTTTTAGTAGCGTCAAGTGTTTTTTCTGCCACTAAACGCTTCTAAAAGCCTCTGTGTGCATTGACAAATAGGCTAACATGGAGGGGCGTTTAGAGGCAGGAAAAAAAACACCAGACGCCCCTAGAAGCAGCTGGAAAAATGTCCAGTGTGTATAAGGCCTTACCGTCCTAAAAATGCCCCATAGTCTTGCTCTGCTGCCAAACCCCCCCTGAAAATCGTATGCATATGACCTTCTGAAAGTCAGTATTTTGCATATGGTTTGACTATGCTCACCAGTGTAACTCTTCTGATAAGGCTCTATCCTGTCTATATGTCACTCTGACCACAAGCACTAAATATTAGTGAGTGCTCTATTTCTAGATTTTGGAGTTCTTTCTCAAGGCCCCATGGATGGGTTGGAAAGGAAAGGGGGTGTGGTGAATGTAAGAGAAGACACCTCTGGGGAATAAAAAGCCTTAAAGAGTTACTAAACCCACAACAGTAAAATCAGTCTGTATATGCAGTAAAGCATCCTTGTTATACACACTGTGCAACCTAAAGGGTTAATCATCCACATTGTGTAAAAAGGCTGTTTGATCCTGTCTTTTCTGATCGTCCCCTTTTACTGTCCCCAAACCATCTGACGATAGAACAGAGCCCTAGGAGGCACTCTGCACATGCTCAGTTTGGTGTGTATTGCTAGAGAGTTTTTTTTTTATTGGGAGGGGGCATGTGATCAGCACAGGGACAAACAGAACTGTCCAGACAGAGGGTCAGGGGTCCTGCAGCCTTATAGGACAATCAGAGTAGAGTGAAAACTCCTTCTACAAGTTTTAACCAGACACTGATAGAAGTCACAGGACTGCTATATACTTCTAATGAGAAAGGGTATTTAGCAGTTTATTTTTACTAAAATATTTGTATTTCCATGTTCTGTGTACTGTGGGAGACCAGATATAGTGAATGTAGGCTCCTGGGTTCAGTAACACTTTAAAGTGTTACTAAACCCACAACGGTAAAATCAGTCTGTATATGCAGTAAAGCATGCTTTTTATACTCACTGTGGAACCTAATGCCGCGTACACACAAGCGGATTTTCCGTCAGAAAAATCTTGGATGGTTTTTCTGACGGGATTCCGCTCAAGCTTGGCTTGCATACACGCGGTCACACAAAAGTTCGCTGAACTTTTGACCGTCAAGAACGTGGTGACATACAACACTATGACGAGCCGAGAAAATTAAGTTCAATGCTTCTGAGCATGCATCGAATTGTTTCCGAGCATGCGTAGGAATTTTGCGCAATGGAATTGTTACAGACGATCGGAATTTCCGATCAGAACTTTTTCCGACCGAGAAATTTAGAACCTGCTCTCAATCTTTGCTGGCTGGAATTCGGCCAGCAAAAGTCTGATTGAGCATACACACTGTCGCATTTTCCGACCAAAAGCTCTCATCAGTCTTTTGCTGGCCGAATTTCCGATCGTGTGTACGCGGCATTGGAGGTTAATCCTCTGCATTGTGGAAAAAGGCTGTTTGATTCTGTCTTCTCTAATTCTCCCCTTCTTCCACTGTAGCCAATATATTTCCTGATAATACAGAGCCAGCAGACAAGCTGCACATGCTCAGTTTGGTGTGTATTGTTAGAGAGATTTTTTTTCTTGGGAGGGTGCATGTGATCAGCGCAGGGCCAATCAGAACTGTCCAGACAGAGGGCAGGGGTCCTGCATCCTGATAGGACATTAAGAGCAGAATTAAAACTCCTCCTGCAAGCTTTAACCAGACACTGATAGAAATGAGATGAGAAAAGATATTTAGCAGTTTATATTTACTAAAATAATTGCATTTCCATGTTCTGTGTACTGTCTGTGGGAGACCAGACATAGTGAATGCAGGGTCCTGGGTTTAGTAACACTTTATTGACAGCTTTCTAGCAGTAATTCTCTTTAAGACTATATGCATCTAAATCTGGCAAGCATTTGTGTCAGTTTTGGTAATATTACCGATACGGGTAACAAAATCAGGTGGTTCTAACTGCCAGCACTTTAGGAACATGTTGCTATGGCAGTGACAGAAATTACCATCAGTTCACTGATTAGGAAAGTGGCAGTAATTAAAACCCCAAAAATATACAAGATCCCGTGCTGTGGAAAAATTCAGTGTGCTATTGATCTAAATGAATGTGCTTCTAAAAAATGGATACATTTGTGTGTGTTAAATATATGTGCTGTGAATACAACCATATTATGATCTGCAGGTGAGACAAGGCAATCAATTGCCCTAACTGTAAGGAAGAGTTAAAGTATAGAAACAGCACTAATGGTATATGGCTCCAGCCTCTGATGACGCCCTGTGGGAGATGGGAAACACGTTAGCCAGAGACCATTGTTGATGTCACATCCGGCCGGTGGAGAGCATGCTGTGGTGGTACTTCTGGTTTGGTCCAGTTCTGGGCACCAGTCCTCAGGAAGGATGTGCTGGAAATGGAGCGAGTACAAAGAAGGGCAACAAAGCTAATAAAGGGTCTCAAGGATATTAGTTATGAGGAAAGGTTACGAGCACTGAACTTATTCTCTCTGGAGATGAGACGCTTGAGCGGGGATATGATTTCAATTTACAAATACCATACTGGTGACCCCACAATAGGGATACAACTTTTCCACGAAAGGGAGTTTAACCACTTCAGCCCCGGACCAATTTGCAGCTAAAGGACCAGGCCCCTTTTTGCAATTCGGCACTGCGTCGCTTTAACTAACAATTGCGCGGTCATGCGACGTGGCTCCAAAACAAAATTGGCGTCCTTTTTTTCCCACAAATAGAGCTTTCTTTTGGTGGTATTTGATCGCCCCTGCGGTTTTTATTTTTTGCGCTATAAACAAAAATAGAGCGACAATTTTGAAAAAAATGCAATATTTTTTACTTTTTGCTATAATAAATATCCCCAAAAAATATATAAAAAAACATTTTTTTTCCTCAGTTTAGGCCGATACGTATTCTTCTACATATTTTTGGTAAAAAAAATCGCAATTAGCGATTATTGATTAGTTTGCGCAAAAGTTATAGCGTTTACAAAATAGGGGATAGTTTTTAGCATTTTTTATTAATATTTTTTTTTTTATTAGTAATGGCGGCGATCAGCGATTTTTATTGTGACTGCGACATTTTGGCGGACACATCGGACATTTTTGACACATTTTTGGGACATTTGTCATTTATACAGCAATCAGTGCTATTTAAATAGCACTGATTCCTATGTAAATGACAGTTGTAGTTAGGGGGTTAACCACTAGGGGGCGGGGAGGAGTCAGTGTGACGTGTGTGTGTTTTTTTTTACAGTAGGGGGGCGTGGCTGTACGTGTGACATCATTGATCGGCGTTCCCGATGACAGGGAACCGCCGATCACTGACAGTCAGTGTAGGAAGCGCGGGGAGAGGTTTGTTTACATAGACCTCTCCCCGTTCTTCCGCTCCGTAACCCGATCGCGGGATACCAGCGGCGATCGGGTCCGCTGGTCCCGCGGCCGGGGTCACGGAGCTCCCGACCGGGTCGCGAGCGCGCCGCTAGCGGCGCGCGACCCACGGGCAGGCACATGCACGATCACGTACAGGTACGTGATTCTGCCTGCCTGAGCCATTCTGCTGACGTATATATGCAGTGGCCGGTCGGGAAGCGGTTAATAAGACAGGTGGCCACTCATTAAAATTTGAAGAAAAGAGGTTTAACCTTAAACTGTGTAGAGGGTTCTTTACTGTAAGAGCGGCAAGGATGTGGAATTCCCTTCCACAGGTGGTGGTTTCAGCGGGGAGCATCGATAGTTTCTTTATCTCTTAAAATTATTAGGTAAGCATCTGAACGACCACAACATACAGGGATATACAATGTATTACTGACATATAATCACACACATAGGTTGGACTTGATGGACTTGTGTCTTTTTTCAACCTCACCTACTATGTAACTATGTAACATCCAGCCAGTGGAGAGCATGCTGTGGCGGTACTTCCGGTTTGGCACACATGCATTTGAATATGTCTTTTTAAGTGAGTGTAAACCAATTTCGTAAAAGTCTTTAGTAAACAGAGTCACACTATGTCTGTCCTTCTTGCTATTTGTTCTATATGTGAGCAATAACCATGAGGAGATGAGACCAAGTGGTGGAGAACCTCGTAGTTCCAATTTGGTTTCTCTGTGGAGGACACAAATACCTGTGTTTTCTTTAATCCTATATGCCTGGAGGAGTAAGCTGAGGAAACATCACAGATAAGAGGATTATAATTCCCAACAAGCCCAGGATGTCTGTAATCTAAAGTGCAACTGACTTCTAACATTTATTTGTTGGGGTCAACAACACTTGGTGAGTGTAGGACCATATGAGAGAGCAAATTTGATGATTTAAAATCTGAAGAGTGGAAGAAATCTTACTGTATTTATTTCAATAAGTTCTTTTTTTCAAGTTTTTCAAATTTTACTAGTTTTTTTATTTTAACCAACACAAGTTGATTTGATGGACATTTGGTTATATATGGACTTTTGTTGATATATGTTTTTGTGTATGAGAAGGAATTGAGTAGTGAGCAGCATTGTGTATTTATTAATTTCAGTAATTAAAGCCAGCTGTAAAGCGGGTGTATGGTGGCAGACCAAAACTTAAGCCACACGGTCGGAATTTCCGATGGAAACAGTCCGATGGGAGCTTTTCATCGGATTTTCCGACCGTGTGTATGCCCATCGGTCTTGTTCTGTCGGCATTTCCGATGGACTTTGGATTGAGAACCTGTTCTTAATTTTTCCGACAGAAAACCTTTCGCGTGTATGCAATTCCGACACGCAAAATTCCGACACATGCTCGGAAGCATTAAACTTCCCTTTTATAGTGCAGTCGAACGTGTTGTATGCCGCGGTGTTATTGACCATCGGAATTTGATGTGACCGTGTGTAGGCAAGACAGTTTGAGCGGAATTCCGTCGGAATTCCGATGGGAAAATCATCAGAGCTTTTTCCGACGAGAATTCCGACCGTGTGTACGTGGCATTATATTTATTTGTTGGGGTCAACAACACTTGGTGAGTGTAGGACCATATGAGGGAGCAAATTTGGTGATTTAAAAACTGAAGAGTGGAAAAACTCTTACTGTATTTATTTCAATAAGTTATTTTTTTCAAGTTTTTCCAAATTTTCGATTTTTTTTTTCATTTTAACCAACACAAGTTGATTTGATGGACATTTGGTTATATATGGACTTTTGTTGATATACATTTTTTTGTATGAGAAGGAATTGAGTAGTGAGCAGCCTTGTGTATATATTAATTTCAGTAATTAAAGCCAGCTCTGAAGCTGGTGTATGGTGGCAGACCAAAACTTAGAGTTGGGCATGTCGGTACTGGGAAGCTGTCATGTATGTGCCAGCTTCCTGGCACAGGGCTCCACCTCCGACCCCATTCAGCTGATTTCTTGGTTGAAAACTAAATGTAATTAAATGGGCCAGGAATAGTTGTTATATCATTACCCAAATATCGCAATGTTCATATTTGGAAAACTGTTTGAGTCACTGGTTGGGCGATTCTGATGGGGAACTGAGAGACTAGTTCCCCTTCCGGTTTGCCTTACTTCTAATTGACAGCAAATGACAGTGGGTGGATTTGATAGCAGCCATTGTGCTAAACGCAGTGCTCTATGACCACTGCTATGAGCTATCAATCAACAGAAGATGGAGTTGATGGAGAACTAGTCTCTCGGTTCCTTATTTACGCTCCACCCACCACACTTAAAATTTGTCAGCCACATGCCTATCAGTGTGAAATTGCAGTGGCTAGGATAGAAGAGAGCGATTTAGCGCATTAAGGAAGGAACATCTTGCATTAACACTCCAACCTCAGGCTACAAAAGATTCATGTATCTGCCTCTGACCAGTGAATCAACCGCGAACTTTGACAATTTCGATGCAGTGTCTTAGAAGAATTCCAAAGGGTGTCCATGTCACTCTTTATGAAATTTACCTTTATTACATTTAAACAATATCTTTCTTTTTATGTGAAAGGATTTCTGTTAGGAAAAAAGAATTAGCTGTATGGAGATGTAACAAGTCCATTGAGACAGATAGTTTTTGTTTTGTTTTGATTCCCCAGAAGTTTTTGGATAGAATCCAATAGAAAGCTATCATGACCAAGTCCTGAAGAAGTAATTATTTTTGCACCCTGAAAGTTTATTTATTACAGTTTATTTTCCCATTATCGCACTGTTACTGGCAATAAAGGTTTTTGGACTCTTTAGGCAGAAGTTGGCGCTCTGTTTTTTGTTTTTTTTTCATGTGTATCTCTCAATTTTGGTGACCTTTACATTTCATTGAGTTGTCAAGGTCATTCCATCAAGTTGAATTAACACCTTTCATTTGGCATGGTAAAAATCAGAGTCCAGAGCCTCGCATCTACTTGTTTTTGCTTTTTAATTATACAGCACAATCAAAAGGAAAATAGTTTCTCCTTTGAGCTGTAAGGCTTCATGTACACGGGACATTTTTACAACCCTTCTGAATGATTTACCTTCACAGATAGTAACCGATGTTTAAAACGTCCATTTTGCCACGTTTACATGCCACGCTTAGCTGCGCTTTGTCACGTTTTGCTTTTAGAAGCATTTTAAATTGCCAAAAATGAAAAACGCCTGTAAATGAAACACGGCATTTACGCGCGTTTACAAGCTGTTACAGGCATTTGGCATTTCAAATGCCTCTGAACGTCCATCGTGAACGCATTTTTTTTTGCGTTCCAAATAATACTTATAAACAACTGCCTAGAAACGACTATAAACGAACCTGTGTACATTTATTGATAAGATAACATAGAGGAGAGTTCAGGGGCAGCTGGAAAAAACGCCCAACTGCTCCTAAACGTCAGTTTACCAGCAGCAGTGTACATGAGGCCTAAGGCCGTAATTTGAACAGTTATGAGAAGAAAGCTGAAATCTAATTGGCTGTAGTGGGTTATTATATTGTATTTTGCATGCCTCTTCCAGGATTGTGAGATCTCTGTTGATTGCTCTGCCTGTTTGTATATGTGTAAGATCTAATTACTATTTCGCTCTCACCTGCACCAGTGCTGAACTGAGAGACAACGGAATTGTAGGATATGTAGTTTCTTTACAGGAAGTATCAGTTCTCATACTACAGACAGAGGTTACTCATTCGCCTGTGTAGTGCTATGTCACATACTTCATTATTGAACATAAACACAAACCTCTAAAACTGGATAGTGAAGATTTACTCTACTATAGGCTGTGCTTGCAGGGCAAAAAATGACAACATTAAACTACATGATCAATATATGTGTTATGCTGGTGAAATGCATGAGGTGCAGGTAGGCAGGCTTATAATGCCTTTAAGTGTCATTCTGGGGTTGTTTAACAACAGAGCTTGCTATGTGTTAGGCCAAATTTGTTATGCCAATATACATTTCTACAACAATGAGCAGTTGGTTGGAACCACCAAAGAAGATTTATATCACCCTGATCATAAAAATCAATGTGATAGAACTTATCCATATATTGGGTTTGGAAGGTTATTGAGGGCATTATATGTGGGATTAGACAGTTTTACTGTCTATAGTTAAATATCTGGTATAGTTTATGTATTTTTTGATTTGTTAATAATTAGACATGTGCACAACAAAAAAATTTGTTTATTTTCGTTTTTTGTTTTTTTGTTTCCGTTGATTCGTAACGATTCGTACATTCGTAAGTCGTCGGTGTTCGTATTCGTAACGATTCGTACATTCGTAAGTCGTCGGTGTTCGTATTCGGACGCATTCGTATTTATTCGTACATTCGTAACATTCGTAGCATTCGTAGATTCGTAATCGGAGCATAATTCATAATTTTATGTAATGTGTATGCTATTATTACATTTTAATAATTTACGAATCGAAAAAAAAAGTTACGAATCGAAAAAAAAAGTTACGAATGTACGAATTTTTTTGTTCAATCCATTCGAAGCACGTTAAGCAGCACCATTGTAAGGGACATGGAAAATTACCAATTCAACAAAAAAAAAAAAGTTACGAATGTACGAATTTTTTTGTTCGTTTTCGTTTTTCGGATTTTCTTCATTAGTACATTCGTTGTTTCTAATTTGTTTTTTTCAGATTTTCGTTGTTTTTCGGATTCGTTCGATTCGAATGATTCGTTAATCGGATTCATACGATTCGAACGGTTCGTTATTCGGATTCGTACGATTCGTTCATTCGTACGAAAACGAACGAACGAAAATAACAAAAAAAAAATAAAAACTAAAAAAAACTAAACGAATTGCACATGTCTATTAATAATAATAAAATGATTTTTAGGAGTCAGTATGCATGTGTAATGTAGCATTGTAGCATGTGAAATGTCCTAGTGCCAGTTTTATGTGTATTCTCATAGCAAGCCTTATTACAAGCACCTTGCACCTTTTTTTGTAGATACTGAGCCAAGCCATTGCACTAACTTCTCCAGGCTGATAGAAGTCGAAGTGCTAAGTGAGAGGGCTTGCCTGCCATAATCAATTCAATGTACAGAAATAGCTGTGGTGTATGCTTATCTGTGGTCTCCTATAAATCAAGGCTTGCTACAGGCTGCATTACATAGTCATACTCCAAACTGATTGTGTTTCAGAATAATGCGTAGCTTGGTCCCTCATTACTGGAGCTGTATTTGCTGCTGGAAGATAAGCAATAAGCAATAACCTCTTTATTTCACCCATCATAGCTTGTGGACAAATATACTTGACTCTCCAGTGGAAGACAATGGGGTTTGTTTAATAAAGGCAAATCCACTTTGAACTACAAGTGCACTTGGAAGTGCAGTCACTGTAGATCCGAGGGGGACATCCAAGGAAAATAAAAAACAGAATTTTTGCTTGCACACGATTGGATGATAAAATCAGCAGAGCTTCCCTTCATTTCAGATTTTCCCCTCAGATCTAAAGCAAATGCACTTCAAAATGCACTTGTTGTGCAACGTGGAGTTGCCTTTAGTAAATCAACCCCAATGGACTTATAGTTATAGTAGACAATAATTAAAGTTTATCCCATTTCATCTCTAATGATAAGGCTGTACTGTATACGGCTCCATTCAGTTTCGGACTGGCAGTAAAAAACACTGAGCTGCCTCGTTAATAATTCTGACCTGTATTTATAAGTACATGCACATTTAAAAATGTATGGTAGAGTAGGAAGATTAAAGACATTTAATCTTTTATAACATTTTTTTTTATATTTTTTTAGATGTACAAGTGAAAAATAATTTTAAAGAGGAACTTCAGTCATATTTTTCATCTTTCCATCTATTAAATCTTCTGCCCTTGTTTTAACTTTGGATAGTAAAACATTTTTTTTTTTCTGCCAGTCAATACATTATGCAGCCCACTTCCTGTTTCTTGTCTGGAAAAAAAACCTAGGCTTATGACATCATGCACAGGTCTCTCTCTCACTCTTGTGAGAGTTTGCCAGGAAGGGAGGGGGGTGAGTCATAAGAGGGCCAATTAGAGCTGTAGAGCTGGAGTTGTGCCTCTGTGTATCTGTGTAAATCCAGGAAGTGAACAGGCAGCAGCTTCAGCTGCCCACAGTTAAAATGGCTGCAGTCAGACTCAAAGGAGGGAGATTTCTGCAGCATATTTGGCCAGTACAAGGTCACAGTATATATAAAATAAGAGGGAAACTTCAGAATGGCAAAGATGTTTTTATTCCAAATTATATTAGCAGACTCCAGTTCCTCTTTAATGTAACTCATTAAATGTGTTTAACTGTTTAACACACCTTGTTTAAATCTATGTAGTGTATAATTACGGAAGTATATGCAGAGAGTTATATGTGCTCATTACTGATGGAGACTCTGCTTCCCGCTGATGCTCTTTAGTCAATAATAAAATCTGGCTGATTGGAAACAATAGACTATCTACAGTCTCTAATGATGTCAAACACCCACCATGCACATGATATTCAAAGAGTACATCATCTTTGCCTAGGCTTAAAGTGATTCTTGGGAGAAAAGGAATCATTCTTCATTTACATTTTATTTTTAGTAATGCTACATATGCCCTGCTGATTAATTTTAAGTATGGGTTTTTAACAATGCTATCTGTTTTAATTTTGTAAGCAATATTCCTTATCCCTTCCTCTCTGCTTTTATAGAAAGAAATGTTAGAGTTATGCCCCGTACACACGATCGGACTTTCTGACAACAAAACCGTGGATTTTCGTTTGAAGGTTGTTGGCTCCAACTTGTCTTGCTTACACACGGTCACACAAATGTTGACCAACAATTACGAACGTAGTGACGTGCAAGAAGTACGACGAGCCAAGATAAAGGAAGTTCAATAGCCAGTGCGGCTCCTTCTTCATGCCTGAACTTTTGTGCGTCGGACTTGTGTACACACGATCGGAAATTCTGATAACAAAGTTTTGTTGGCAGAAAATTTGAGAACCTGCTAGCCAACATTTGTTGGTGGAAAGTCTGACAACAAATGTTCGATGGAGCATACACACGGTTGGACTTTCAGCCAACAAGCTCACATCCAACACTTGTTGTTGGAAAATCCAATCATGTGTACGGGGCATTAGACTTGCTAAATGCACAAACAGTTGCACCTTGCAGGGCTTGTGGTACAGCTGGCAATGCTCAGCGCACGTGGCCATTTTGTTGCATGATCAAAGATTTTATTTTTTTTTTTAATTGGAAAGCAATTCCCAACAATGATCACTAGGAGATGAGATCCCTACCTCTAGGAAAAATCTGATCTTTTTTCATGAAATTACTATAATATTTCTCCTTATTGACAATATCAATTTATTTCCTTGTTTCACAATCAACAGAATTTTAGTGGTAGGGCAAAATTCCGGGTGGTGGATTACTTAGTTTCATAAACTTGATTTCAATTACATTTGGGATTCCAGGAATAAAAGTGGTAAAAATGTCCATGTATATGACCAGCTTTATGGCCTATGTCAATGACATCAGTTTGAGATGCTTCTTATGCCCCATACACACGTTCGGATATTCCGATGGAAAAAGTGCGATCAGATTATGTTGTCGGAAAATCCGATCGTGTGTGGGCTCTAGCAGGCTTTTTCCGTCGGAATTTGAGAGCAGGATCTAAAATTTTCCAACAACAAAATCCTATCAGACTTTTTCCGATCGTGTGTAGAGAATTCTGACGCACAAAGTGCCACGCATGCCCAGAAGACATTTGGAGACGAAAGCTATTGGCTACTGGCCTCTACGTAGTCCCTACATCACCTCGTTCGGAACAATCGGATTTTTCGTCAACTTTGTACGACCGTGTGTGTGCAACACAAGTTTTGGACAAAATCAGTTGGAAAAAATCTGACAGATTTTGTGGTCAGAATGTCTGACCGTGTGTACAAGGCATTAGGCGTATGTGAGGTTAATGTAATATTTAAGTAAGCAATATATGGTAGTTACAGAGTTATTGTCAAGGTAAAGCCCAGTCCTTGAATTGACAGTCCTCCCTCTAGCTCCTTCCTCCCAATCTGCTTTCATGCATTCATGTGTTTATCATCCTTACCTAAGTCTGCTGACCAGGTCTCTTTCTGGCATTGCTTTCAAGGGTCACCAACAGGGATCCAGAGCTGCAGTCTATTCCCATCGACTGTTTGCTTCTTCCTGGTGTCATTTTTCCACTGCATCCTGAGAGAACAATGCCACTGTCAGGTTTCCACATCACCTTTGTGGTGATATTGACACCTGAAGAGGAACCCCTTCTCCTTGTAGGCAGGTACAGTCTATTTTCTCCACTGCAGGTAATGTGCTACTGCAGGGACAGTGCAGAGGGAGAGGAAGTCAAATGGAGCATGGCTCCTCTATGGTTTCCTGGGTCACTGGGGAGAGGTCTGGTTGGATGCCTCTGGGCTCATGTTATTCTGGTGGCTATCTTGGATCAGGCAGAGTCTATTTAAGACCCTGGCTCACGAGTTTGGTGCACATTTAGCATGTGGGTAGTGTAGGGACAGGTCACCTAAAGGTTCCAGATAAGTAGGGAAAGAATAGGGATCCTCTACTTCTCCTGGAAACCTCCCCACTTGGCCAGGCCTCAAACAGATGCTCTCAGTTCAGGTGAGATCTGCTCTGCTACAATCTGCTGTTCACCTGTGAGTGCTCCTGGTTGGGCTGCCTTCACCAGGCTTGTTGTGAATTGTTATACCTTGACTACAATACAAGTTATTTCTGTTTGCAACTGGACTGTGTGTTAGTTACTGCCACCACATCACGCTGCACCCTTCCACATCCTCTGCAAAGAAAAAGAGAGAAGACTCTGGACTTGAGCACCACTTAGATTAGCAATTAGTTGGGGGAGTACCTAGAGTTCATCTTTGACCAATGCATACTGAAGCTATCAAATTTGATCTGGGGAGAATGCCTGGAGTTCATCTTCAACCTATGTATATTCACACTATTAAATTTGATCTGGGAGGTTTAACTGGAGGTTGTCTTTAATTAATGCATACGGACCTAAAAAAATTCTAGTCTGGGTATCTAGGCTTCAATGAACTCGGATCATGAATAAATTACTGATATCTTAATCCAACCTCCTTTCTAAATAAGCCCTGGGCCAAGAGAAGGCGAAAAAATAGGCATTTCTCTGTGTATGGTAACCATAACTGGAGCTGATCTAACAACTAATCTGACCCAAACTAGAAACTGACAGCTGAAAAATGTAAGTTTTAATCTAAATGGTAGCTGTAGGAAAATACTGACTATTTCAGACAATCCTCTCCACGGACTCTTTGATAAATATGGCTCAACGCTTTTAGAACAGAACACAGAGATACTTGATTCATTTACATAGTGCTGACAGTGCGCAGTGTTCCGCAGATATGAAAATGGATAGATTTAAGACGCATGACCAGTAGGTATAAAGTAGACTGACAGAGATGAGAGAGACAGGAATTTGAAAAGACATGTCCAGTCAAATACCCTTGTCATAACACTGATGTGACGTGAGCTCCATGCAAATAGGCTTCAAGACTAAAACCTTTTTTGCCTTTTCTTTTGCATACAGCTATTTCTGCAAAAATGTGTTCTTTCTCATTACGTACCATGATTTACAGCAATGACTATAATTTATTATGTTTTATCATTTTTTTTATAATCTATTATTTATAATGGAAAAAATATGACTCTGTTAGCAGAGGATACAGTTCCACTTATAAGACATTATTCATTTTTGGTGCCAAGATCTTTGAGCTGTGGTTGGACGTGTTTGCTAAGATAAGTATGACCCTTTAGAGGTTAAGTTAGTGTTAGAGATTAACTTTAGGATCAGGGGATATGGCCAAGGGGTTTATATTAGGGGGTCATATTTTATGTTTTAAGCTATAGGTTCTATGTTATGATTACAGTGAGGATTAGGTTTTGGTGACCAGTTTAAGTGTGAGGATTAGTTTCAGTGTTGGGGTAAAGTCTAAAGTAGATGAAGCTGAAGGCAAAACTGAAGGCAAAACTTTTTTTTTATCTTGCATAGAGTAAGGAAGGGTTATAACCCTTGTCAGATTTTTTTTGGTGTTTGTTCCATTGGAGTGATTTCCCTTCACTTTCTTTCCCACAGACAAAACAGGAAGTGAGAGGAAATCCCTACAAAGTCAGAAAATCCCTAGTTGTCACCAGAGTCACCAGAACTAGTGTCCTCATTGGATTATTCCTCCTCTGTTCCTGTTCTGGGGACAGCCCAAAAGTTGTGATTTTCTTTTACTTTCACTTTCGATGGTAATGATAAGCAGGTTAGGGAGACAATGAATCTTCCTAATATGGCAACAGTTAGAAAAAAACATCACCCAGATCAGCAGTCTTTTACTCACGAGGCCACCAAATAGCTGCCCAGACTTAGCTTCTTGTTGCCTTCTAGTAAAGTGTTAGAAGACTGGATCCCCAAGGGTAAATTCTCCGTAAAGGGTGTCTTTGTAGTTGCAGGTATGGATCCCCTGACCCCTGGCTCTGCCACAGCCCAGACCCTAATGAGAATCAATGTAGATCAGAAGCAAGGCCTTCAGAGATGGCAGATTTCCCAGCTGGTTAATCTCCTTGGCCAGATATGTAGGGCTGTATACGCTGTATATGCTTCTAGGCCCCTAACAGGCTTCTGGGCCTAGCAGCATAAACAGTCCAGCATCAACTTATCGGGCCTCAGCTTGAGACAAAAGAGCAAGGATATGACCTCCTCAAATGCTCATTCCCCCAGCTATAGCAACTAGCCTTTGTATTCTGCCGGCCAGGAAGGTTCCCTGTGTCCTCTGTCCACCTGTTGGCAGAATACAATAGTGCTATGGAAGGGATTCCCCCATCAAAACTGACTGTGTTGATGGGGTAATCAACCATTTTTCTTTCCTTCCACCCATAGTGGAAGGAAATAAAATCAAATCATCTATGGCTTGCCTAAGGCAATAATACATGTTTATTTTATTGATTTCTTGGTCTATGTTGAGGATCCAGAGATGTGTTCCTCACAGTTTTGGACTGATGAAAAAAAACTCCCAAATGCCATATTCTCTTGTTAAATGGACAACATATTTAGAAATGTGGAAGTAGGGTTGATTAGCCCAATGGCAAGCATTTATCCAATACAGCGAAATAAACATCAGGTAGGTCTATCAAATCTTTTTGGAGCACTGATGCAAAATGTAAACCCAATCCATGTGACATCTTCTCATTATTAACCACTTTCATACCAGGCACTTTCCCCCTTCCTGCCCAGGACAATTTTTAGCTTTCAGAGCTGTCACACTTTGAATGACAATTGCGCGGTCATGCAATATTGTACCCAAACTAAATTTTTATAATTTTCTTCCCACAAATAGAGCTTTCTTTTGGTGGTATTTGATCACCTCTGCAGTTTTGAATTTTTGCGCTATAAACTAAAAAAGACCAACAATTAAAAACTGATAGGCAGCACTGATAGGCGCCACTTATAGGCCACACTGATGGCAATGATAGGCGTCACTGGTGGGCACTGATAGGTGGTACTGAATAGGCAGCACCAATGAGGAGCTACTAACAGGCATTACTGAGTGGCACTGATTGGCACTTCGATGGGCCACTGACAGGCATTTTGATGGGGCACTGATTGGCACTTTTTGGGGCACTGATTTGCACTGTTGTGGGCACTGATTGTCACTTCTATGGGCACTGACAGGCGTTTATTATGGGGACAGGCTGGCAGGTGTTGGGCACTGATTGGCAGCTGATGGGCACCTTTTGATGGGGGCTGTGCTGATAATCAATGTGCTTATCAGCACAGACCCCCCCCTCTGCCCTTTACTGACACCTTCTGTTTCACGCGATGATCAGCTGTGATTGGATCGCCGCGCATCGCTCCCCCGTGGGCACACGCCGGCTGTGTTGTCCTGGGCATGTCATATGACGTCTGGTCAGGATATCACAACCACTTTGCCACCGTCATTCTGCTATATGGCGGGCAGCAAGTGGTTAAAAAACATAGTTGACATATTGAGGTTGATTTACTAAAGGCAAATAGGCTGTGTAGTTGCTCCAGAGCTTAGTAAATAAGCAGAAGCTCTGCTGACTTCCATCATCCAATCATGTGCAGGCACAAGTTATGCATGTGATTGGGTATTCTTTGCAAAGTGACACTTTGGGGTTGATTTACTAAAACTGAGAGTGCAAAATCTGGTGCAGCTCTGCATAGAAACCAATCAGCTTCCAGGTTTTATTATAAAAGCTTACTTGAACAAGCTGAATTTAGAAGCTGATTGGCTACCATGCACAGCTGCACCTGATGTTGCACTATTCAGTTTTAGTAAATTAACCCCTGAACCTCTTTTACTAAGCTCTGGAGAATGCAGAGTGCAACTGCAAAGTGCACAGTCTAGTAAATCAACCCCACTGTGTTTGAATTTATATTTACTTGTATATGACTATTAGAGGTACTTGGACTCCAAAAAGTGTTTTTGACAAAAGGGTTGTGGTTTTATTCTGAAACTGCATTTGGGTTAAATCATTTGGTAAGTTAAATTATTTGGCAATCCAAAAACATACTGGAATGCTAAGTGGCATCTACCAAAACATTGTTCGTTTACCATATTTATGCATATTATATTATTGTTATGTGTTTCTTATACTTTTGTACAGTAGGTTCTAAATGACACCTAGAGCAAGTAAGGATGTACATTTTTGAATGTATTTCCTAACACATTGTAAAATATGTGCAGACTCAATGATGAATAAAATTGACTAGAAGCTATCAAACTTATGACCAACCCATTTGTGTGCCACTCTTGTAGAACTTTGGTTTTCATTTGGCCATTGTTGTTTGGTGTCAGACATGAACTCCCAGTAAAATCTTATATAATGAATAATTTTAAATCCTGAGACCCCTCCCTTCTCCTTAAAAAAAAAAAAATCATGGTGTCCTTAATCAAAGGCTATCCATGCAATTGAAAAGATTTAATTTCTTGTATCTTATAATGGTTCCCAACCTTCATTCTAATATGTTTCACACAGGTCCATTGGTTTGTGGTTTATCTCGCTCTGCTCTGCTTTAAAATATGTGTTCAAGACAACAATCATAATGAAAGCCTAAGGGGATCTACATTAAAGTGGATAGAATAAAGGAGAGAGATAAAGTGAAGATTGCCTTTTGCTCTTACCCACCCTCACGTACTCAGTACAGGAATTATGCTATTTAATCTAGAATTATGCATTCTCTCATGGTGCCTAGTAAGTTACAAAACAATAAACAAATTATAATAGCCTAATATAACTAGGAATGAGCCCAATGTTCGAATCCAATGTAAGTTCGACTTGAACGTCGGGTGTTCGCCTGTTCGCCGAATAGCAAACAATTTGGGGTGTTCGCGGCAAATACGAAAGCCGGGGAACACCCTTTAACAGTCTATGGGAGAAATCAAAAGTGCTAATTTTAAAGGCTGATATGCATGGTATTGTCATAAAAAGTGTTTGGGGACCCAGGTCCTGCCCCAGGGGACATGTATCAATGCAAAAAAAAGTTTTAAAAATGGAAGTTTTTTCAGGAGCAGTGATTTTAATAATGCTTCAAGTGAAACAATAAAAGTGAAATATTCCTTTAAATTTGATACCTGGGGGGATGTCTATAGTATGCCTGTAAAGTGGCGCATGTTTCCTGTGTTTACAACAGTCCGAGAGCAAAATTACATTTCTAAAGGAAAAAAAGTCATTTAAAAGTACTCGCAGCTATAATGAATACACATAAAAGTCATTGAAAAAAACGGCATGGGATTCCCCCACAGTCCATTACCAGGCGCTTTGGGTCTGGTATGAATACTAAGGGGAACCCCGAACCAAAATTAAGAAAAATTATTGTGTGGGGGTCCCCCCAAATTCCATACCAATTCTGGTATGGATATTAAGGGGAACCCCGCGCCAAAATAAAAAAAATGGCGTTGGGGTCCCCCTCAAAATCCATACCAGACCCTTCAGGTCTGGTATGGATTTTAAGGGTAATCCAGTGCCAACATTTTAAAAAAAAATGGTGTGGGGTCCCCCAAAAATCCACACCAGACCCTTATCCGAGCATGCAACCGGGCAAGCTGCAGGAAAAGAGGGGCGAATGAGAGAGCAGCCCTGCCCCCCTCTGATGCTATGGGGAAGCCATAGGGATGTCCCTGTGCGTCAGAGGGGGGGCAGGGTCACCCGGCGACATCACCGCGTGGCCCCGCCTGTAGATAAAACCTAACTTTGCAGATTTGGCTAAAGTTGGATAATACCCTTGCTATAGGTGTAGGCCAGTGACATTCCTCTCTGAGCCTGCTTGAAAAACCCACAGAGATGGCTCCATCCTATCCTGCCTTGTTGCTAAGACACTCCCAGCTATTACTGCTCATCCTCAACATCAAAGAAGCAAGCTGTCAAACCCCCTGCACATTTGTGGTCCACTATTGCTTACATTGCAGCTTCGCTAGCTCAAAGCTACAACAATAGGGGAGAAAGAGCACATTCAAAGGGGTTTAAATCGGTGGGAGTGTCTTAGCAATGTAAAAGCAGGATGGGATGATGGCATCTCTAGGAGTTTTTCAGTCAGGCTTCAGGACTCAGGAGGTATGTAAATGGCCTACACTTCTATCAATGGCATTATCCATCTTCAGTCAAAGCTGCACAGTTTACTTGCATAGGCTGTTTATTGGTAAAGTAACCCTCTAACATCTATTATCAAATATTTATTCTAAAGAATACAGAGTTATATATTATTATAACTCTTATTATATAGGAGAGATAGTAAGATATACAAACAGACAACAAGAGATAGATAATAAATGAACCAGAAAGAGGAAAATCATGTCTAAAATATACATTATCTCTAAGCAGTATAGTCAGGCTTTTACCGGGATTAAGACAAAATATACAATATGCGAGGAATGTGCCCATCTAACGTAAGTGAGGTAAAAATGCAAATTTAATGTTTGCATGTTTTAAAGACCTTACCTTGCACTGCGTATAAGACTGAAATACCTTTCCCTAATAGAAATGTAAACTCAAAGCAACATACGTATGGAATATGCTGAGTTTTAAAGCACTTAATTCCCTATGTGATGGATGCTGACAATTAGCCTAACCTTTTGTGTTGATTTTCTAATCATTGTTCACATACTGCTGATTGATGAATGAGAACAATGTATGTGCTGTTAAATATTAGAAGCCATATTCATTCATTAACTGTTTCCTTGGTCTCTGCTTTTCTGTTTGGGTTGACTTTATATAATATATTTGCTCACACTTAGTGATGCATTATAAAATATCTTCAACCACTGTAGAAAATGTGCAGTATATTTTTAATAGGTCTTGTAGTTGTATCTTAGAAACAACATAATCGTGAAATATTTAATCTAAGATAAAAGGAAAAATGACTGAGGTGTTGCTAATGTGACGGCTGCTATGACCTTACCTCTATTATCCAATCCATATACCACCCCTGTCTACCATAATAATGACACAATCGCGTAATTTGGATTTAAATGGCCATAGCATCTTTTTATTAACAACCATAAATAACAAAATAACATTTTAATTTCATTCCGCATAAACAGAAACATTTTAAACCATAATGTACCTAACTGACTTTTTTCTGAGTCTAAGGTTAAACCCTTTCCGCCCGTGCTATAGCCGAATGACGACTACAGCGTAGGCTTACTTTGCTGGGAGGGCGTCTTTTGACATCCTCCCGTGATCTCACTCCCCGCGCGCCCCCTTCTTCGGACTCAGATCTAGGTAGAGGGCAATCACAGCTGCCCTTTACCATGTGATCTGCTGTCTCCAATGACAGCTGATCACGATGTAAACAGTAGCCGGTTATTGGCTTTTCTCTACTCACGCTGGCAGCATTAGGTGAGATGAAGAGAGCCGATATCTTGCTTGCATTAAAGAGACATTGGCACTGATAATCAGGGCACAATAATGGGGAGTCCACAGCTCCATCATCACCCCTTCAATTGGATTGCACTGTTCCCCTTTAAGGACTACATGTCCCAGAATCCATGGAAGTTTCTGCATGGCAAGTCCTCTTGCCACTGATTGGCTCAGATCCTCTGCTGCTGGGTTGCAGAACAGAGGGGGAACGGACCAGACTTTTCCCAGGCAACTCTAGAGAGATTGGGGTCTTTTGTGAGAGCAAGCCAAACTGAGTCTCTTGCAGCACAGGGACCAGAAAGTGTAGCCCCATCTCTGGGATGTCTGTGCCTACACCAGAAATTACACAGACCTGTTGCTGGTGTCTGAACAAAGCATCAGTGGGACCGAGCCATTAAAGTGGTTGTAAACCCTTACAAACCACTTTGATCTACAGGTAAACCTAGATTAAGGCTTACCTGTAAGTCCAGGAAATATCTCCTAAACCTACACGGTTTAGGAGATATTTGCAAAAATACAGTCACAGGCGCACTGAGCACACCGATGTTAATGGCAATATGCCGCTCGTGGCGGCTCCTGTGCGCATGCGCGGGAGTGACATCATCGTGGCTCCGGCGAATCACAGCAGGACGTCATTCCGGGATACATGGCAGTGGTGAAGATGAAGAAGGAGGACTGCTTCAGGGGCTTAGTTTTCAGGTAAGTTATTTATACTGAGCTAGTATGCTATGCATACTAGCTCATTATGCCTTTGCCCTGCAAGGTGCATTTTTTTTTGATTGGCTTTACTTCCTCTTTAGGAGGTTGCTTGCTGAGCTGAGTGTCTGCAGCAGGGAAGAATCAACAAGTACAAGAGCTAAGAGATTGAGCCTTGTGAGGATCTGTTCATGAGGACCGAGGACAGCAGACCGCCAAGTGATCTGAAGCAGATACTTGTGCACCAGTAGTGGTGAGCTGAGCCATCTGTGTTTATCTAAACACTGACACAGTTAATGATATAAAGACTTATTCTTACTTAGCAGCCAATTAGCCATCCATTGCACACTCTTAAAGGGATTTCTTCATATGCACCCCCTCACAGAAGGGCCCCAATGTCAGCCGGCTTAACATTTCACACTAGCGTTGGTATCACCACAGAGTGCACTCTAGGACACTTTCTTTCAATCTTTTTTTGCAGTACTTTGAGACTTCCTTTACCATCATTATATACCTCACTTTTTATTCCATTATTAATGCCATGAAATACATGTTACTTTAGTTTAGTGTTTATGTGGTCTAAGGTAAATGCCTAACATATTCTAATGTGATCTTTGCCCATTTATTGGTTATGTTACTTTGCCTTACCTTAATACACATATTCCATTTACCACCAAGTTGCTTGTAGCATATTTTTTGTGTACTGTTATAGAGTGGTAGCATACTAACGCTTAACAAGTGTGAGCAGCCTCCAAATTACAACCAGGTGTGTCAGTGGAGACAAAACAGCTTAGAGGGTTGTAGCAGAAGATGGAACCCATCATGTCTTAATGGCTCCTGTAGTGGTAAACGCTGCAACTCTATAAAAAATAGCTCATGCACTGTTTAAGCATAGGGCGTAGAGTGACAGAGCATACCAGCATGAACAGGGACAATAAGACAGAGCAATAGGATTCTGCATGTGGAGCATAGTCAGGCATGATCAGGTGTCAGGAAATAAGCTGAAAATGTATAAAACTGGCCATAGATGGATCAAAATTCAGCTGTTTCAGTGGGGACTGGCTGGATTTCAACCTATTTGTGCCCATGCCTGTTCCACAGAAGTCGATCATTAGATCAACTCGTGTTGAAGGAGCTTGTTTGGGTGGAGGACTCTGTTTTTTTTGTAATCTATGGACGGCTTTAGTGTAAAATTTGGTCAGTTCAGCAGGGACCAGTCGAATTTTGGTCCATATTTATGTGTTACCATTAGGGGTAAGGATCAACTCCCCTTAAACAGGACTGCTGGTAAGTTTTAATTCGATTAGCTTTGCAACCAATTGGCTGCAGCACTAATTAGTGTATTTTGACAGTGGAGGAGTTCCCACTGTCAAAACACAATATGTGTGGAGGATTTCCCCATCTACCTAGCTTGTGTGGATGGAGGAATCCCTTAAGTTTTTTGATCAGCCCTCTGATATATATGGCCAGCTTTAGATTTATTCAGTAAATCAGTGCAAAGGCAGTACAATGTACAGTAGCCCAAGGCAACCAATGAGAAATCAATCAATCTATCAATCAATGAATCCCTAAACCAAATACGATAATCTGTAATCTGGTTGTTATAGTTAATGTTCTATGCACACTGTTGCTGTCTTTTATGTTGATTTGTAATACTTTTATTGTATGTATATTTATGTTTTTATGTTGCTTTTAGTCATTCTGTCTAAATGTCCAGTTGCTTGTCTATTCCCTGTTTATTAGCTAGGCAGCAAAAATGGCTGTGCCGCAGTTCAGCCCAGGTATCAAACGTTCCTTTTGGCTTTTGTGAGCTGAAGCTGAGTGCTGTGCCCTTTCCCAGCTGGGTCTATAATTCAGTTTTGATGGTCTCTGCTAGGTCTACATTTCTAAACCTCCACACACAGTTTGACAATATGGTCAGTCCCTGCACAGTCAAGACCAGGCTGCTTGCATGAATACTGAATGATTTCGATCCCCTATAGATCAGAGCTGCAGTTATTCACCAAGCAGAGTGATGGAAACCTAACTGGTGTGTAAATAAAAGCAAGGGCTTCAATATAACTGAAGACCTGACGGTTACCCTTTTCTGGCAGGAGGGAACAAGCGCCTACAGCTGCAGCCATAGATATCAAAAAATAAAGAAGCAAAGTAGAAAAAAAAAAAAAAAAAAAACCCTGCAACAACAATAAAAGTGTGACAGTCCCAGAGCTGCCATTTAATCGCAACAAGGATAACAAAGAAACAGTATGACTGGGAACAAAGGTGAAACGCAATTATAGAGGACACAATAACTTAAAGCTAGTATTACATTTATTTAGAAAACGCCAACATGTGAAGGCTCCCTGAAGATCGGAGCTGGGAGGAAATTGCATCAAAGTAGGAGATCGTTTTAACTTGATTTTATAAAATGGCACACATGACTGCGGCAAGCGAGAGATTATGAGCTAAGGGATCATTCTGAATTTTTTTTTTAAGAGATCTCTTTGTAGTAGAAGTTCAGTTTCTATATTAAAAAAGAAACAAAAAAGTATACGGTTTATTTTTTTTAATAGAAACTGAACTATATACTGTCTATCTATCTATCTATCTATCTATCTATCTATCTATCTATCTATCTATCTATCTATCTATCTATCTATCTATCTATCTATCTATCTATCTATCTATCTATCTATCTATCTATCTATCCATTGCATATCTATCTATATACAATATATTTATTTAATATTTTTTTAATTTCTTAGTAAACCATATGCCGCGTACACACGATCGGACTTTCCGGCGAGATTGTCCGTCGGACTAGAGTCCGGCGGACAATCTGACCATGTGTGGGGCTCCGGCGGACTTTTTGTTCCCAAAAGTCCGGCGGACTTAGTTTGAAGTTTTGACTTAAAATTGTCCCGAGTCTGGCGGACAATCCCGCCGTCTGTGTACTAGTCCACGGGACTTTTGAAATGAACGGACTTGCCGACACATGATTGTAAAGTCCGTTCATTTAGAATGTGACTCCAGGTAGACGGGACTAGCGAAGGAAGCCAATGCCGCGGCCTCGATCGCCAGACAATCCGTCCGAAAAGTCCGATTGTGTGTACGTGGCTTTAAAGTGATTGTACAGGAAAAATGTGTATTTACAAAAAATAACCTAACCTACTTACCTGCTTTGTGCAGTGTTTTTTCACAGAGCAGCACCAATCCTCCTCTTCTCAGGTCCCACGCCAGCGATCTAGGCCCCTCCCTCTTGCCGAGTGCCCCATAGCAAGCCGTTTGCCATGGGGGCACTCATGTGTGCTCGCTTCCGAGCCGACTCTCTTCGTCCATAAGACACACCCACACTGTCTGTTGCATGAAACGATGTACATGTACGTTGTTTCACGCAATAGAGCCACCCTGCCGCAGTATATATGTAGTGGGTGGTCTTTATCCACTTCAGCCCCGGAAGGATTTACCCCCTTCCTGACCAGAGCACTTTTTGTGATTCGGCACTGCGTCACTTTAACTGACAATTACATGGTCGTGCGACGTTGTACACAAACAAAATTGACGTTCTTTTTTCCCCTCACAAATAGAGCTTTCTTTTGGTGGTATTTGATCACCTCTGTGGTTTTTATTTTTTGCGCTATAAACAAAAAAAGAGCAAATAAATATCCCCCAAAAAATATATAAAAAAAATATTTTCTTTCTCAGTTTAGGCCGATATGTATTCTTCTACATATTTTTTTTTCTCTTTTTTAGTAAAAAAAAATCACAATAAGCGTATATTGGTTTGCGCAAAAGTTATAGCATCTACAAAATAAGGGATAGATTTATGGCATTTGTAGTATTAATTTTTTTTATTAGTAATGCCTGTGATCTGCGATTTTTAGCGTGACTGCGACATTATGGCGGACACATCGGACAATTTTGACACCATTTTGGGACCATTGTCATTTATACAGCAATCAGAGCTTTATAAATGCACTGATTACTGTGTAAATGACACTGGCAGGGAAGAGGTTACACACTAGGGGGCGATCAAGGGGTTAACCTAGGGAGGTGTTCTAACTGTCGGGGTGATGGGCTACCACTGACATGACAGCAATAACTGCTCCCAATCACAAGGAGCAGTAGGTCTCTGTCTTGTCACTAGGCAGAATGGGGAAATGCCTTGTTTACATAGGCATCGCCCTGTTCTTCCGCTCCGTGACACGATCGCGGCCCCTGGGCGGACATCGAGTCCGCAGGACCCACAGGCACGGTCACGGAGTTAACATCGCACGGTCAACATCGCACGGTCAACATCGCACGGTCAACATCGCAGGCCCCCAGCAGACATTGAGTATGTGGGACCCGCCGGCACGGTCACGGAGTATGTGACAAGCCCACAATGCCACAATTTAAAGGGGACGTACCTATATGCCCATTTACCCAGCCTTACTATTGTGTCGACGTACATCGTCGTGCGCTGGTCAGCTGGTTAAGTGGCTAGCATATACTGTATTTAACTAAGGCTACAAACAATTTATAAAACGGACACAGCGGTCGCATATAGTAGTGAAGGTAATCATTTGTTTAGACAAGCTTAGTCCAAAGGAACCATTCAACCTTCATTAAATCACAGAGATCAGCTTTAATGAAAGCAGTGCAGGGACCTGACTTGGTATCAGCCTTGGTCAGTCCATATACAGCAGGGCAGGAGTGTAAGAGGAAGAGGCAGGACAAGCAACCAATCGGTACATGTGCTGACAAGAGGCATGCTAATAGGATGGGACAGCAGAGTGATAGAGAGATAAGCAGGGCCAGTGCTACCACTAGGCAAATTAAGCAGCCGCCTAGGACGCCATGCTGCCTAGGGCACCCGACCATTGGTGTTCCTACTCTCTTCTCTCTGAAGCAAGCAACTAAGTGTCAGCATCAGCAGGCAGACACCGCTCCATTCACACATAGTGTCAGAAGCACAGTGGCGGCGGAGAACTGTGTCTGTGTCCTGACTCCTGAATGAATGGAAGCAAGCAAACATTCATTGATGGGCACTGGTAGGCTGTATTGATGGGGGCTGGTGAAGCTGCATTTGAGGGGCACTGGTGAGGCTGCATTTGATGGGCGCTTGTGAGGCTGCATTTGAGGGGCACTTGGGAGGCTGCATTTGAGGGGCGCTGGTAAGGCTGCATTTGAGGGGCGCTGGTGAGGCTGCATTGATGGGCGCTGGTGGGCTGCATTTGATTAGCGCTGGTGAGGCTGCATTGATGGGGGCTGGTGAGGCTGCATTCGATTGGTGCTGTTGAGGCAGCATTTGATGGGCACTTCATTAAAAAGGTGGGGTATACATGGGCAGGGCAAATGGCTTTCTCTGTCCAGTCACAAGCTGTGGTGGATCTAGAACAATTTGGACTCAGAGGAAGTGGGTTGAATGCTGCTAGCCCTCAAAATGAGGACATCTAATGGAATCAAAAAGTACTGCGGGGAGAAATATCTGGATTCGAGTTGACTGTTGCAACAAAAGCTGGAATTGTATTTCTTGTAACAATCTGTTCTTTTTTTTATCTTGCTGTTTTTTGCTGTAAATCTGTTTTAAACATCTTCATAAATTGTAAATTGTGAATGCATTAAATGTTTGCATCCCAGCAAAGTTTCCTCCAGAACATTTTGCCACCCTTGCAGACTAATAAGGAACCTCTCTATGCGTACAACCATTCCTTACAACATCTATATTTTTTATCATGTAAGCAGGTTTATTATTTTACAATACAGCATGTTAACGCTGTTATCAGTGTATAGATATATCAGCAGGACTCTGTGCCTGGAGGAGCTGAGGCAGCAGGGGACGGAAAGATCTTATAATTATATACAAGATATATAAAGCGGTGCTCGGAATACTTGCTTATGCTTATCTTTTTGTTTATTTTGAACTCTATATAGCGTATAAGTTCTCTTTTATCTGAACTCTGTCGGCATCTTGTCAGCTTTAATCCACAATGTTTGTCTTCCCTTTGATTTGATATGTTCTGCTTATTTCCCTAGATTGGACTGAAGCATAGTACTAGTACTCCACATTTACCAACAAAGTATAAAACAATGGTGTAAGTCAACTAACCATTCCGATAATAGTTAATGGGGTTGATTTACTAAAACTGGAGAGTGCAAATCTGGTGCAGCTGTGCATGGTAGCCAATCAGCTTCTAACTTCAGCTTGTTCAGTTAAAGTGATGCTAAATTCTATTTATTTTTTTTGCTAAATATAACAAACATGTTATACTTACCTGCTCTGTATAGTGGTTTTGCACAGAGCAGCCCCGATCCTCCTCTTTTTGGGTCCCTCGCCGGCAGTGGCGTAGTTAGTACATCTGGCACCCAGGGCTGGACATTTTTTTGCTACCCCCGCCAAGAAAAACGGTATGTGGCAATATAGCGGCACCACGCCAAAACTGTGGATGTGGTCATATTGAATCAACAGTGGGAGCGGCTTAACCACTTCAGCCCCGGGAAGGATTTGCCCCTTTCCTGACCAGAGCCCTTTTTGCGATTCGGCACTGCGTCGCTTTAACTGACAATTGCCCGGTCGTGCGACGTTATACCCAATCAAAATCGATGTACTTTTTTCCCCACAATTAGAGTTTTCTTATTTTTT
Organism: Lithobates sylvaticus; assembly: GCA_028564925.1. Taxonomy (NCBI): domain Eukaryota; kingdom Metazoa; phylum Chordata; class Amphibia; order Anura; family Ranidae; genus Lithobates; species Lithobates sylvaticus. Next base: position 35,442,806 of record CM053034.1, on the reverse strand, counting down.
GCGCTATAAAAAAAAAAGGAGCGACAATTTTGAAAAAAAAGCTACATTTTTTACTTTTTGCAATAATAAATATCCCCCAAAATAAACTGAAATATCTACATATTTTTGGTTAAAAAAAAAATCGCAATAAGCGTATATTGATTGGTTTGTGCAAAATTTATAGCGTCTACAAAATAGGGGATAGTTTTATGGCATTTTTATTATTAATTTTTTTTTATTAGTAATGGCGGCGATCAGCAATTTTTATCGGGACTGCGACATTATGGCGGACACATCAGACACTTTTGACACTATTTTGGGACCATTTGCTTTTATACAGCGATCAGTGCTATAAAAATGCATTAATTACTGTGTAAATGAGGGGGTTAACCACTAGGGGGCGATGAAGGGGTTAAGTGTGTCCTAGGGAGTGATTCTAACTGTGGGGGGGGGGCTGGGATTCAACACATATGACAGCGATCACTGCTCTAGATGACAGAGAGCAGTGATCTCTGTCATGACACAAGGCAGAACGGGGAAATGCTTTGTTTACAAAAGCATCTCCCTGTTCTACCTCTCCGAGACACAGAGTTTTTTGGCCCTGCTTGCCGGCGCTCCTGGCCCCACCCTCTTGTTGAGTGCCCCCACAGCAAGCAGCTTGCTCTGGGGGGTACCCAAGCTGAGGTGAAGTTCCGTGTGCTCATTCAGACATGGAGCCGAGGTCTGGCCCGCCACCTCTCTCTCCTTATTGGCTCACTGACTTTGATTGGTAGAAGTGGGGGTCAATGGCATTTCCCTGCCATCTCAGCCAATGAGGAGGGAGAGTCCCGGAGAGCCAAGTCTCTCATGCATCATCGTTGGATATAGATGGGGCTCAGGTAAGTATTGCGGGGGCTGAGGGGGCTGCTGCCCACAGAAGGCTTTTTACCTTCATGCATAGAATGCCTTAAGATAAAAAAAACTTCTGCCTTTACAACTACTTTGGGCTTTGAAAGAAAAACTGGAAGCTGATTGATTTCTATGCAGAGCTGCATCAGATTTTTCACTCTCCAATCTTAATAAATAAACCACTGTGTCTAAATGAAGATGGGGGAATTTATGATTGTTGTCTTTGACTATAAGTCTTGCATTGGGGATGGAACACATCTATTAGTGATTTTTGCCTGCATTATTTGAATATTTATAGAATCTCATAAAACCACCTAACGTCTCTCATTATAAAATTTCGGCCACTCATCGGTTACACAGATGCAACAAAATATTTAGCTTTTTGTTATTGAAGCCATACGGAAAATCTGGTATGGAGGAACATGTGACTCTCTCACATTAGGCTTGGTTCACACTAATGCAGTTTGCATTTCTGCAATGCTTTTTAATTTTTTGCACTAAATTTTACTGCGATTTTGCGTTTTGCATTATTTATGCTTTTTTTTTTAGCCAATTTGTTGTTGGGCAGATTAAAAAACACAAATTGCAGTAAAATAGCGGCAAAAATGCACTGCATGTTTTTCTGCAGCTTCTCCATTGAAGTCTATTTAACTAAAAACTTTTGAAAAAAGAAAGGACAGGTAGGACTTTAGATGAGAAGGATGACTTTGTGGAGGCAAGTTGAATTTAAAAAAATATATACATTTTATTACTGAAAATAACATGTTAGATATGGTAAAATGAAAACCACATATACAGTGATAACTCCATCCACACGTAACATACAGGTGTGGGATGAGTAAGGGAGTTGACATGCATACAATATTTCTAAAGTAATTGATTGTAGTCAGTATTGGATAAATTCATATATATACACAAATGTCATATACACAGCACTAGCAGCGGGAGTAAAGGTAATAAATAGTAAGACCGTAATAGATAAATACATAAGTATCGAAATTGATAAACTACTGCAGGTAAAAGTCAATGTGTCCATTACAGGCACAGGTCAGCATCGCTTGTGCCCGACGCGTTTCGTGTAGAGACACTCTTCAGGGGCAGATGCTTAAGTATGTCTGCAGAGTATAAAAAGTATAAAATATGGCATTAGTCTAGTTTTGAATGGTCATATGGAGGAAAGGCAATTTAGCCTGTCCAAGATACTCACAAAAAAGGGATCCAATGGGGTAAAATGCTGTGACCATGCAACCGGGGTCCCCAGGTAGTCTTCCCCGGGAGCTGAGGTGACTGCAGTCGCGCGCAAACGTGGCACATCAAACAAACCTCCCGATGACCCATGACACAAATTACCAGTGCGGATGTGAGGGGAGCAAGGTGACCCAAAGTGGCAATCTGAAAAAATATAGTGAATGATAATATGTAAAAGATAAAAATGAAAGTGAAAATTGAAAAGAGGAATGTGACGGGTGTGTATGCTAGGGGAGTGGTGTGTGTGCGTGTGTGTGTGCATGCGTGTGTGTGTGCATGTTGAATTGAATCAGTGTGTGATCTAAATGGCCATAACTGTAACGATATGTGAAGGATGAGAAAGGGTTGAGTGGTGAGTGAAAAAGCAAGCCACAAAACAACAAAAAACTGTGTGTGTAAAGACGGAAAGTAAAGATGAGTCAGTGAGAAAGCAGTGTCAGCGGAAAACGTATGATATCAATGTGTGAACCTAATGAAAAACTTACTTGTGTGAAGATGGCGTTGGAACGGATGCAAGGCGCTGTGCAACCGTGTGATATCTAAGATGTGTGGCAGCAATTGTGTCAGGGGAGGCTGTCTAAATAGGCCCCGCATATGCGCACGCTGGTTGCCACCAGCGTCACGCAGACGCAGCGTGGATGGAAGAGACTCCGGCGGTGGCGGTGATCCCCGCCCTCCTCGGGAGTCTGTTTTCCCCATCGCCGCTGCAAGGATGGAAGTCACATGCACTGCGCGTTGGCGTCAGACCTGACGTCACCCGCAGGCAGGGTGCGTGGCGCCGAGGCTCTGTAGGTGCCCGCCCACCAACCCGTACATCCGTCCGCCCATACTAGGCGGAAGGGAGAGGGGGAGAACGAGGGGGCACATAGACAGCCTCGCAACTCCCGAGTATAAACCATGGAGGGAACCCCAAATCACTATGGCCACAGCATGCCCCCAATGGATCAGCGCGGTGGTGCTGTGAAATTTCAATGGTACAGTGTAGTGTACCCTGAATGTGCAGAGACACGGGTATGGGGACATTACCACCCGGAATCCGCATGCCTCACACTTGGGTGGGTATTTAACTAAAAACTGACCCTTTCCAAAAATGTAGCAGCTGAAAAAAAAGATGGGAATGTGTCCCATAAATAAACTGTAGTATGTTTCTGAAAAAAGCAAAAAGCACCAAAAAAACGCGTAGTTGTGAACCGAGCCTCTTTTTAACCCCCTACCAATCACATAAGGTATATTTTTGGTGTAAAAAAAAGTGGGCTTTAATATCCAACCATTGTATATATGTCTCCATGGCTGCATGAGGACATGCTGTGAGAGCCAACCATAGCCAATCATAGCAGTCACATGATACATAAGCCATGCTGCCTCCTGGGCATTAAAGCCCACTTAAAGGGCTGCATTAAGGGTTTAACAATACAGAACTACGTATCTCAGAAGCTAATCTTCAGGTTCCAAAAATGAAAACTGGAGGGTCACACCACTGATAAGAGGTCCAGATACAATTTTGTCAGGAGGAAAATCCAAAGAGTACCTACATGTTTCAGGGGCTTGACTGAACACAATGGGGTTGATTTACTAAAGGCAAAAAAGACTGTCCACTCTGCAAGTACAGTTGCTCCAAAGCTTAGTAAATGTGGTTAAGCTTCACTTTGCAAAGAATATCCAATCACGTGCAAGGAAAATCTAAAAGAACAGCATTTTTGCTTGCACATGATTGGATGATGGAAGTCAGCAGAGCTTCTGCTCATTAACTAGGCTCTGGAGCAACTGTACTTGCAGAGTAAAACTGCACTTTTCAAAGTGCAAAGTCTATGTGCCTTTAGCAAATCAACCCCAATGTGAAGGAACTAGAAGTGAGCTGGACCTTGAGCCCACGTTCACATTGGGCCGATTTGGCATGCAATTTGACATTGCCAGCACCGTCCGAATCAGCCACCAATTCCCAAAAGTAGCTCCTGTACTACTTTTGGCAACTTCGGGGGTGATTTGAATAGACATCTGTGCATGAACCCATAAATCGCGTATAATAATATATAATAATATATAATAATAAATCGTGTAATAATAAAAACATATATCGTGTATAATAATAATAATGAACCCGCACAGATGTCTGTCAAATCGCCCCTGAAGTCAGACTGCATTGACAATTTGAAATTGTGCAAGTTCAGCTGAACTCTCATGATTTCTAACCCACATTCAGTGTGAACCTAGGCTGAATATGATTTCTTCAAGTGTGATTACAAGCCCAGGTGTTGTCGGCAGATGGTTTGGCAACCCTGATAAAGGGGACATTTTTGGACATCAAAAACAAACAAAAATTCCCAGCTCACTTACCAGCTAGCCTGCAAGAAATCCAAGCTGTTTTTTAGCTGGTGAGTGAACTGGGAATTTTTGTTTGTTTTTAATGTGTGTTCCCCTTCCATGTGCTCCCTGCTCCAAAGGCTTGTTATTGGGTGGGGTGGTTGCCATTTGTTTGGTCATTTTTGGACCCTTGAAACATGTTGGCTACATTTTGGATTTGACCTCTATTTTTGGGGGGGGAAAAAGTTATATCTGGACCTCCTAACAGTAGCATGGCTCTTCAATTTCTATTTTTGTTATACTACACTACAAGCCAAGGTGACAGTGGAGATCCTCCAAAGTGAATAATCTGCCTGCCCGAGAACCAGATTATTTACATCACCATTAATACTTTAAGATAGCTATACCAATAAGATAATCTTATGTGTCCAGTGATACTCTTCCCCTTTCCTCATCAATGGTTCCATCATAGGTATGTGGGGGGTAGGTTAAAAATCCTTGGCCCTGTGAAAACTCCAACCACATTAACTTGGAACTCTCACAATGATTCTTGTCTTTTTTTGCAGTGAGCAAATGGGGCAATAGAGGAGCAACGGAAATGGAAGTATAAGTAGTGGGGTGCAAAACATATTTTCACTTTATGCTGCTTTTTCCTTTTTGGTGATATTATCCCTTTAACAAATAGTCTTTGATGGAATAATTCACACTTCCTGCCTTGATCACTGTTTCTATACTATAATCCAACCTATCCCTCCCCAGCCTGCCTCCAGATCCAGTGCACATGGGAATTCTTTGACAGACTCATTCATCTCACTCAACGCACGTATTCTTTCGCCTTGCGAGTCAAAGCACAAACTTGACACCGCTTTACGAGTGACTCTAAACAAATGTTCCCGCAAATCTAAACAAAACCGTCTATTGTAATATTTCAGCCCTCATGACCAACTTATTGAATTCCTAGCTTAGATATGAGCAAAAATTATCTCATCTGAATGAGTAATACTGTTCAGTGAATACAACTTTTTACCAGCTTGATTGGTTTTTGACAAGAAAATGAGATATGCGATAACTTTCATATAGCGGTTGCTCCGTTAAACAGTGACTCACCTAATCATTTTTCCGATTAGTTCTGCAAGTCTTTTGAGAGCATAACAAACCAAGCATGACAAATAACCTTGCATGAACTAAGATGAGGCAATCAAAAAGGGCACTTACATATTATTACAGCCTTTCTGCAACTATTCTAGTTTTATTCATATATATCTTGGAAATAAGGATGGATCGCAAGCTGTCACACACATGCACTGCAAATGGCCAAATTAAGTGTTTACCATTGTCTAGAGTGCCACTTAAGAAGATGCTTATAACAAGAAGAGTGGTTGACAAAAATGAACGAGGATGGTTCTTAGGTACCTCACTTCCATAAGGCTTGGTAAGAATCACCTTTTTGGGTAGTTTAAGCTTTTGACTTAAAAAAGGGAGGGGTACAAATGAATGTGGTATTCTGTAGCCAAGAATCCAACAGCTATAGACTCTAAATGATGTAATATTGTCAGTGATAAATGTAGCGATAGCTGCAAAAACCAAATCAAAAGCACCATTGGATAAATAGCTTGAGTGTTTGGGACTTGTCACACGTTTACAAGACAAGATTCATACCCTGCTTCACAAACTGCCTGTGATATTTCATACACCTTAGGTCTCTGCAGAATGCAAAGAGGAAATAAAGCTTTGCACCAAAGTAATGTAAAGGTGTTGATGGGTGTATCCCTCTGGGTGGCAACATGTAGCCATGAAGCAAGTCCTTTATTACAAAACAACCTCTGACCTGTATTGGGTGGCTCAGAGAGGGTACATAATTTATTATAGAAAAACCATGTAGGTGGTGGACAGGAGAGGCAACCCAATGCATAAAAAAATACACATTCTCAGCACTCGGGTGACAAGTGTATACTAATGAAGCTGCCAGCCCCAAATTGTGATACCCAATATACCAAACCAATAAACCAAAAAAGATGCAGTGCTAAATAAACTAAATAAAAACAAAAAAAAACAAATCAAGTGTCCAATGAAATTTGTGTAAATCAACAATTTGTGAGTAAATATTGTCTATAGACCTCCTGCTCTCTAGCTCCCTTGTCACCTTCTCCCATGCTCGCCTCCAGGATTTCTCCAGAGCTTCTCCCATCGTTTGGAACTCCCTACCCCAATCTGTCCGACTGTCCCCTAATCTATCCATCTTTAGACGATCCCTGGAAACCCTTCTCTTTAAAGAAGCCTATCCTGCTTCTAACTAACACTGTTTTACTTCCTCCATCAGCTCATCCCCCCCCCACAGCTATTACCTCTTGTATCACTTGACCCTTCCTTTTTAGATTGTAAGCTCTAACGAGCAGAGCCCTCTGATTCCTCTTGTACCAAATTGTAATGTAATTGTAATGTTTGCCTTTATTTTGTTAAGCTGTGCGCAAACTGTTGGCGCTATATAAAGTCCTGTATAATAATAATTATAATAATAATATAGATCCATGCAGGTCAAAGTATCATTGAGAAACAATGACATATCACACCACTTACAGAAAATAAATTACTCTCTATTAACGAGTGGCCAAAATACAGTCGATGGTAACGTGACAAACTATGGATACTTCATATAGCCTTCCAAAGGTTCAGCTTTATGTTATCCAGCAAAAAGATCCATAGACCAGGTATCTAATTTGTAAAAAATAAACAACTCACATAGTGTAATTTGTAATACAATTAATGCATATTTCATAAAAAGCGCACACTCACATGTAAGCAATTTATAGTGAGCACAAACAAACACACCGCCACAGTGAAATTGTAACTCAGCAGCTCAGTGAAAAGGATCAGTGCCCAGAGGAACTTCAACAGTTAAAGTAGAACTATAGAAAAAAATATTTTTTTAATTTTGCATAGCGTAAGGGAGGGTTATAACTCCTATCAGATTTGTTTTCGCCATCTGTGTCCCATTGCAGAGATTTCGCTTCACTTCCTGTCCCATAGCCAAACAGGAAGTGAGAGGAAATTCCGGCAAATGAAGGGAATTGCTTGGGGACCCCCAGGTCACCAAAACTAGTGTGCCCATTGGAAGATTTCCCCCCTATTACTTTTGGGTTGGGGACAACCCAAAATTTGGGATTTTCTTTTACTTTCAATTCTAATAGTAAACAGGGCTAATAAAGAGGGTGAGTCTTCCTAGCGGGGGGCACAGACAGAAATAAAAACCTGAGAGGTGTTCTAATCCCTCTCCACTCCATCCAAAACCAAGCCTTTTGTTATAGTTTTAGTGTAGCACCCAGAGAGGTCATCCAAATTGCTTACCAGAGTGTATGTATCAACATTTATGCGGTCTTAGCAGCCTATGGGATGGATGGATGGATCCTACTCCATTCACCACAGCAGTTTATAGCAACAGGGTAATAAACTGAGAAGAAAGAACTCCATAGTGCAGTAATATCAAACCACTAGAAAAAAAAAGAATAAAAAAAAAAAAAATAAATATATATATATATATATATATATATATATATATATATAGCATAATATATATATATATATGTATATATACATTGAGCAAAATTATAAACACAACACTTTTCTGTTTGCCCCTATTTATCATGAGCTGAATGCAAAGATCTACGACTTTTTCTATGTACACAAAAGGCCTATTTCTCTCAAATAGTGTTCACAAAACTGTCTAAGGCCCCTTTCACACTTATACGATTTGTCCCACGATTTGGCACTGCAAAGTAGCATGACAAGTCTTCCCCATGATTTCCAATGACAGCCATTCATATTAGTACGACTTCAAGTCGTTCCGACTTCAAAATAGTCCCTGCACTACTTTGGTCAGATTTTGATGCCATTTACACAGGTATTCCTTGAAATCGCAGCAAAAATCGAGGCAAAATTGCGGCCACAAATCGTGGCAAAATCGCGACAAAATCGCGCGACTTTGAAGTCGCACAAGTGTGAAAGGGGTCTTAGTGAGCACTTCTCATTAGCCGAGATAATCCATCCACCTCACAGGTGTGGCATATTAAGATGCTGATTAGACAGCATGATTATTGCACAGGTGTGCCTTAGGCTGGCCACAATAAAAGGCCACTCTAAAATGTGCAGTTTTACTGTATTGGGGGTGGGGGGTCTGAAAATTACCAAGCAGTTAAAAGGACTGAAATCTTTAACTGAGCATCTTCTTGATCGTATTTACTACATGGAGTGTCTAGCAGTTATAGGACTATAGAAAGGAAGATTGCCAGCATCTCCAGTTCTTCAGCAGAGTAGCAGACCGCAATTCATGCCTGAGCACTGACAATTTAGCCATGGATGTTTAATTAAAGAGGTAGAATCACTGCAATGTGTTTTTGGTTGTAGGGCTAAAGTCATGAAGCCAAGCACTAGAGCAGGATTATCTGTCACTAATAATAGATATGGATTCCAGCAAGTTATGTATGTTTCATGTTTTACACAGTCATAGTCACTGTTCTCTGTCTGAGGAATTGTACAATAACGTTTTTACTTTCCAGCACGTATCTGAAGTAGTTATTCCTAACACTGGATTGCCTCCAATCAAATTGGCAAGGAGCATACATGCATTTGCTTGAATGACTATGATCCTACTTATTACAGCAACTTATCAGGGAGAACAACCAATTTCCATAATGATTCCCCAATAGGTAGAAAACTAATCCTAAAGCCCTTAAGCACAGCAATCTGCCCCCCGCTGCCATAAGAGATGGAGTTTCCTGTACTCCCCTTTCCCAACATACTCACACAGAGGTTGATTATCAAAAATTAATGTAGAACTCAGCAGCCAACAAACACTTATAAAGAACATAAACAGCTAAGGCTTCCACTGACATCAATAAAAAGGGCTCCAAAAGTCAAAATTCATATTTTTATCCAGCATATAGTCTACCTACCAACTAAGAAACAGGACAGTTCCCCAAAAAAACACTATATGCTGATAAATACAAAAAGCAAAACAAAATAAAATGTCTTTGATGGGAAAAAAGAACCTAAACCCTTATCCGAAGTCAGCTGTGTTGAGATGGACTAATAGTTAGGAGAGGTGCTACCACCACTATGAATGTGTTGGTTAGGGCTCTTTCACACGGGGCGGATCAGTGCGATCTCCGCTGTGCAGAAGATGACAGGTCCGTATCTGCACTCTGTGCAGGGACGGACCTGTCACAGCGCCGCTCTCCCCTATGGTAGATCGGGTGACGACGGACCATAGAGTCCGTCGTCATCCGATCCGCTCTGCAGACGGAGGAAAAAATAGGGTTTTCCTCCGTCTGCAGAAACGGACTATAGCGGGCATGGACGAGATCGGGTGTCAGCGGATGTTCATCTGCTGACAACCGCTATCCCATAGGGATACATTATGTCCGTTTTGCATCCGAAAACGGAAGGATGAAAAACGGACATACGTCCGTGTGAAAGAGCCCTAAGTGGTCACTTGCTTTGCCTTTGTGTTGCCATTTTTGGGGAAAAGGATAACACAAATATAGCTAAAGCCAGAACTTTTTTTCATTTTAGATATAGTAGGGAAGGATTAAAACCCACCCAGGTGGGAACTAGCCATTAAATTAGCAAACAGATGGCACTACACCCCCTACCGGATAGCAACCTTTTTCCCTGAAACCACACCATACTGCTGGAGGGCTTGTGGACAACTTGGCAAACTGTTACATATGCTTTGGCATTGCCCCACTGTCAAAAGTCTATGGAACCAAGTATTCCAATTAATATCGTTCATTACCGGTATTATTACAAAACCAGAACCAGCTTTAGCCATCCTGCACATTAACATTGACAGCTTTCCAGCTATCTTCAGACCAGTAGTGTCACATATCTTATTAGAAACACGCCTACAGATCCTATGCAACTGGAAATCCATTAAAGCCATTAACCTATCAGATTTGACCACAGCTGTACATAGGAACCACACTTTCGAACGCCTAATAGCATTAAACTCTCAAAACTGTGTAAAGTTTGACAAATGTTGGCATATATGGCCCAAACTCTCTCAACAGAGTTGACTGCATTAATCTAGATTGATTACTGATCTATTAGTATTACTGTTCATGATTTACTATCTTGACTGTTCTATGTATATGATGCATATCGTTACATGTATCCTTTCCTTTCTGTACTGTGTTTATTTTTGCAAAAATTCAATAAAAACTTAGTGATTAAAAAAAAAAAAAAACACCCAGGGATTTTTTGCTTTCTGTATCCCATAGAGGAGATTTACTTTCACTTCCTATCATGTAGATTTATTAGGAAATAAGAGAAGAAAGAGAAAAAGGAAATTCCCTCGTAAAGGGTTGTCACTGGAAAAAGTATCTACAATGGAAGGTCAAACCCCTGCTCCCATTCTGATGAACTTGATTACCTCATCACTTTCAGTCTTGATGACAATGGAACCTTTGACCCTGGCTATGCCTAATTTGTACACAGCAATTAACTCCTGGTGATTGTGCCAATCCTGAGTCCTCATTATAAATTATCATGCTTAAAGTAGTGTAATGGATCAGAACCGAATCAGAGATCTGTGTAAAGGCACTAGGTTTTTTACCTTCATTCATTCTATGCATGAAGGTAAAAAATCTTCTGTGTACAGCAGCCCCCCCCCCCCCCCCACTTCGATCCAGTGATGTCCATGAGAGCCTTTTCTCTCTGGGGACTCGCACTCCGGATTGGCTATTGGCAGCAGTGGGAGCCATTGACTCCCACTGCTGTCAATCACAGCCAGTGAGCCAATCAGGAGACGGAGGGAGTAGGGCCAAACCTCAGCTTCGTGTGTGAATAGACACACAAAGCAGGGGCTTGGCTCAGGTGCCGCCATAGCAAGTTGCTTGCTATAGGGGCATCCGATAGGAGGGAGGAGCCAGGAGTGCAGGAGTGAGAAAACCTGAGAAGAGAAGGATCCAGGCCACTCTGCAAAACCACTACGCAGAGCAGGTAATTATAAAATGTTTATTATTTTAATGAAAAAAAAATAAAGCTTTACAATCAACAAAAAAAGTCGAGGTCTTTGAGTCCCACAAAAACATTTTGGCTGTTCTGTTCTTGTTCTCTTCTTGTGAACCAATATCAATATTGAAAGTTGTTGGGCTCTCAGACCTTTAGTTTGGTGTTCCCATTAGGCTTTGCCCAGAACAAGTCATGGAAAAAGAAAGATCATCTGTAGGGAGCTCACAGGCAATACTCTGGCTTCTGCTCCCCCTTTTTGGGCACAGCTTCCACAATTCAAGTCCTCTTTAAATTAGCTTTGTGAGCTATACTTGCATTCCTTACAATTCATGTCTTTGAATTATGTTCACAGTAATTTACGGAAGGCATTTCTAAATGCATTGCACCTGTAGGTGAAGGCCATGGTTAGCTGATGCATTTTGCAAACACAAAACAAGACATAAAATCCACCCATCAAAGTCTGTTTGACAACACTGGCCATCGGCGGTAGCGGCACATTAGACAAATTGACCACTTACTGAAGTAATAATATCAGGTAGGCCATTTATTTTTTAAGCCTCTAGTAGAGTCTGACTGTGACTACCGACTTTGATGTAAATCATTAGCTCCTCCCGAATAGACTGTTAAACCATAGTTACCTCATTTCCTTTCTGACTCCTAATTTTCAGGATGAACAAACACAGTTTTGTTAATCTGTAAGACATGAGTTCACAGCCTAAAAGAAACATTAAAACACTTTATATGTAACAAGGTTAATGGAGGAGGTAATAAATCTGCCTAAATAAACCGTACTATTTAAGGTGGAGAAGAAATTTGTACGTCAGAGATGAAATATATCTTTGGCTCAGTGTGGTGTCTCTGAAGCTGTTCGATCATTTACTGTTAATTTGTCATTGACTTTTACAGCTGGAGAAGGAACTGGTTTAAATAATTTATAATTTTAACCGAAGGCATGCAAGATGTAATAAGCATATTAAATTGCATAGTAAAATAAAACAATGTGCTTCTTCAGAAGGTTAAGAAATTTGGATTGTAAAACAAAAAACTTAATGAAGATGGCACATGATAACCTCCAGACAAGCTAGCACTTAATGTATTCATGGATATATGGGTTCTAAAACCAAACCAAGACCATAATTTACAGAGGTGCCTTGGCGTGGAGTATGGCTTCCACCAGTGGGGGCCAGTCCACAAGGGGCACAGGGGCGCCACCCCCCAGCCCACGGCACCGGCCCTCAGCTCGCACCATCTGTGTAGCCGTGCACTGTACGGAGCAACGGTCCAATATGTTTTTACCAGTTCTACCAGGTCTGTCACCCCCTCACAGGCACGTGACCACATCCGAGGCCCAAATTGGCCAGTTTTATATTGTCCTTGAGGTGCAGAGCACTGCGCCCCAAGCTCTCCCACCCTGCGATTCCAGTGAATCAGCATCGGCTTCTGGCTTCCCGACCATTCAGAACCCACGGATGCTGCGGCGTCGGACAGTCCAGGGGAGCTCTGCCATAGGGTGAGTGCGGACCTGGAGGGGGCTGCCCGTGCCCCCCCCCCCCAAAAAAAAATCCTCCAGCACCAGCCATCACTGGATTCCACATATATTTGCAAACAGTTTTTCTGTCTTCAGTTAAATGGATCTGTCATTAAATGTTACTTTTAACCTAAATCAAATGTCATAATTATTAAACCCCATAATCATTTTGAATTAAAAAAAAAAATGTTTCTTTAAATACAAAACTGAGTTTGATTCATGTGATCTAAAATCTTTGCCACTCTAGATCACCTAGATTCTAGAAAAATCTACTGTTATTGGATAGGCACAAACTGTATGGTAAGACTTGTAGTAAAATAAGAGGACCAAAACTACAGGTAAGGAAGCATGGACTACACAAAAGGAGAGAGAGAGAAAGAAAGGAGAAATAGAGAACAGGGGAGAAGAGAGAGTTAAATTCGACCAATCTAAGTACATACGTTTAATACATCTCTGGAAGATGGCAATGACTGTAGTAGGCACTGCTACTGATGTAATTGCAACTAGCTTCAAGGTTCTGTGCTGAGCAGCTGCCCTGCTGCTTACTGAACACAGAGGGTCACTAGCTTGGCATGGGCTCCACTGAGATAACATTTTGCATTTTCTCAATGAACACAAAGGGGAGGGGGGGGTTAACTAGAATCTGGTACAGCTGTAACCAATCAGCTTCTAACTTCAGCTTGTCCAATTAGGCTTTGACAAAAAAAAAACTAGAAGCTGATTGGTTTATATGCAGAGCTACACCAGATTTTGCATGCTCCAATTTTAGGAATTCCCTCAAAGTGTTTATAATTGGATGATATGGAGATTGTGCCTCTCCTTCTCATCCCACCAGAAAATGCATTACTACATTGAGAAAAGTGTTCCTTGAATGACACCTGTGACAAGCGAACAGCCTCTTGCTGCTGGTCATAGGACCTCTCAGCTAATGCCTACTACATTAATGTCCCATACACACGGGCAGAATGTTGGAAGATATTTGCCAGTTCAAAAAAAATTCTGGCAAATATGGCCGACATTCTGCTGGTGTGTATGTCGGTCTGTCTGACAGAAGCCAGTCAAACTTTTGTCGGACATGCATGCTGGAAAACCAGCAGCCGACCGACTCCCAATCAAAGTGTTCTGGGGGGGGGGGGGGGGGGGGCATCCCTGTGTCAGAACACAAAAGCTCAGCGGGGGAGATCGCTGTACTAACCTTACATGATTAGTACAACTGCTCCGACTGAAGCAGACAGTTTTTTTGTTCCTTCAACCCACGGGTTGTGTGTACCCAGCTTAAGACCCCGTTCACAGATGAGTGATCAGGAATCAATCATCGGCAGAAACGGAGTGGTTCTACCCTTGATTTCAAATCGTAGCAAAACGTGAAAAAAGGCACCTGGCTCATGGCCAAAATTTGCTCCCTGAGCTTTTTTGGTGAGACAATCGCACATAGGACAGCCCGGTCAAGGGATTGGGCAGCCCTAGGTGCTACCTGTGAAAATGCATGTGCTTTTAAAATCACGAGTCGGAACCCATGTTCCAATACTGGATATGTGAAGGGGGTCTAATGTCTACCTTCCACAAGAATCCCACAGGTATGACACATTTATATATTTCCAGTACATTGATTAAGCTGGACCAATGAAAATGTAAAAAAATGCCAAACCTAAACATTGGCTTTAAAAGTGATTCCTGGTTTTCTATCACCTTTATTTATTTATTTTTTGTCAATGCTCTTGCTATCTTGTTATACTGTACATAGGAGAGGTCCAATTTCTGTTCAGATCATTCTCTAATGGGTAACTACACTTTTCACACTATACTTAAGGCTCCATTCTGTAAGTTGTGTAAGCATGTGTTATTTGCCATATGGTCATCATTTTTACCCATGTGACTGTTATTTTCAATGCACATTGGCTGTCATTGCTCAAAATAACAGCCATTTTGACAAATAACAATCTTTATGGCTTAGCAAATTGAGCATTTTGACTTTTTTAAATAAAACCATAAATGCGATCTTTGCACAAGTGGTCTTCGGAAGTATGAACTACGCCTGGGAGTAACTGTTAAACTCGCTTGGCGTCTTTATTTCAGTTTGATGCTAGCAACCACACAGCAGCTGTTAATATGAATATAATTAGTATTTGAATTTCAGTCTTTGAAGGTCACAACCTGTTACACTGTTCCATTAATTGTCTTTTATTTTACCCTAAAAAGAGAAATTATTGGGAAGCAGGGAGTGTGGCCATATGTAGCATAATAAGGATGTCTGTGTTTCTAATCATATCCTTGGATCTTGTGCCCAGAATGTATTCCCAATTACAGTGAAATTACACTTACAGGCACAATTTCACAGCAGAAAACAAGAAAATACATTGAAAGTGATAGTGTTAATGGCTAATGGTGTTTACAGAAAGAGCATAGTCGAGAAGCAGAAAGCCATTTGTCACTCATTCCTTTACAGATGAAAACTGAAAACTGGAATTACAATGTTTCATTAATACGAAGGTCTTCGCACTATGGGCCCAGTGGTGCTATAAAATGATTTCAATTAAATTGGACCAGGATTAATTGTCCATTTTTATATCTCTGTATTTGAGTGACAAATCTGATTTTTAAAGTGACCTTGCAAGGACAAAAAACAGGTTATTTTTCTTCCTGCCTTCCACAGCTTTACTCACCCACCTTCTTTTCTCTTCTCCACTATTCCTTTTGGCCATCAACACTCTCTGCACCCCATTTCTCTAAGAAGAGATAGGCCGAACACCCCTCGGGTCGGTTCGCACCAAAACTCCCAAAAACACTTCGGACCCAAACTTCAAACCCCGTTGAAGTCTATGGGACCCGACCGTAAAAAATCAAAACTGCCCATTTTGAAGGCTTATATGCAAGTTATTGGTCATAAAAAGGGTATGGGGGCCCGAGTACTGCCCTGAAGGACATGAATCAATGCAACAAAAACGTTTTAAATTTTTTCTTTAAAGGAGCAGTGATTTTAATGACGCTTAAAGTGAAACAATAAAAATGAAAAATTCCTTTAAATATAGTGCCTGGGGATCCCCTTAGTCTGCCTTTAAAGTGGTGCATCTGAACCATGTATAGAACCTACTGCAGATAAACTGAAATTTCTAAAGAAAATAAATGACGTTACAATACCGTTGCCGAGGTGGCAGCGGTGGCAGCGGCGGCGTGATTGACGATGGATCTACATTGGGGGACATTGTTTTTTTATTTTTTAATAAAGGAATTGAATGGGTAGGGGTGCTATGTACCACATACTCATTCACATGGGGGGGCGGGATCTGGGTGCCCCCTTTTATTAAAAGAGGCTTCCAGACTACAATAAGCCCCCTGCCCGCAGACCCCAAAACCACAGCCCAAGGTTGTTAGGAAGAGGCCCTTGTCCCCATCAACATGGGGACAAGGTGCTTTGGGGAGGGGGCCAAAGCACCCCCCCATGTTGAGGGAATTTGGCTTGGTATTTTTTTTGAAGGGGGGCACTCACTCATCCCCCCTTTCCTGGCCTGCCAGGCTGCATGCTCGGATAAGGTTCTGGTATGAGTTCTGGAAGGGACCCATGTTTTTTTTTTCTTACTTTTGGCATGGGGTTCCCCTTAAAATCCATAGCAGACCTGAAGGGGCTGGTATGGATTAGGGGGAACCCACTCTGTTTTTTTTTCCACTTCTTTTTGCCAGCAATGTTTTGCTTTCTATTCAGCTGTCAGCGAGAAGCTCATTGACAGCTGATGATGCATCCGTTGTTATGGACGCCATGGCCGGTTTCCCGGCCCCGCTCCTTAATAACCAGCTTTCACTCTGCCCTGATTGGGAAAGCTTTGCCCAATCGGGGCTTTGAATGCATCGTGCATTGTGGGGTGCTCGGTGGGCGAACAACACGTTGAGTGCCCCACAAACTGTTCACCGAACAGGTAAACAGGCGGTGTTAACCTACACCCACAGTTGATCCAGAGAAATCTCCAGCAAAGCATGCTGCAATTTGCTACAGCAGGAGAAAAAATTCCTTCCTGATCCCCTGAGAGGCAATCAGATTTTCCCTGGATCAACTTTACCTATAAATGTTAGTACCCAGTTATATTGTGTACATTTAGGAAAGAATCCAGGCCTTTTTTAAAGCAATTGACTGAGCTTGCCAGAACCACCTCTCAAGGCAATCTATTCCACATTTTCACAGCTCTTCTGTGAAGAAACCTTTCCGTATTTGGAGATTAAATCTTTTATCCTCCAGACGTAAAGCATGCCCCCTAGTCCTCTGTTATGACCTTAAAGTGAATAACTCAACACCAAGTTCACTATATAGACCACTTATGTATTTGTACATGTTGATCATATCCCCCCCTTAATCTCCTCTTCTCAAGAGGGGATAGATTAAGTTCCTCTAATCTTTCCTCATAGCTGAACTCCTCCATACCTCTTATCAGTTTGGTTACTATCCAGTAATTATTGGTTATACAGTCAAATTTTTATTTTTTTTCAATTTGTGGATAGAATAGAGAAGGATTGAAACCCCACTCCGGTTCTTTGCTGCTATCCAGAGCTCCATTAGAAAGACTTAGAACCCATACACACTATTATATTTTCTGCAGATTTTTGTCTTCAGATTTACCAAAACCATGTAGTGCAAGGGCCTGCCTGATTACATACAAATTGAAACTCTTAAGGTTTGACCTCATATTATATGGTTTTGGTAAATCTGAAGACAAAAATCTGCAGAAAATATAATAGTGTGTACGGGGCTTTGCTCTCACATACTGTCTCGAAAATGGCTTCTCCAGACTGGGAGTTAGGGGAAATTTTCAATGGGAACACAGACAGCAATGCCAAGCTGATGGGGCTTCTACATTTCCCTACTCCTTTGTTAAAAAAATAAAAAAAAATGTTTTATTTATGTTGCTACTGAAGTAACATTAATTAATGGACTGATCGGTGATCCAAGCACCACACATGGTGTCGAAAAATAATTCAGTAATGGAGCCTCAGATTTTAGTGAAAACCCAACGGCTGAATCCTTTATCCATCACTCTAAAACTTACAAAAATCTATATATATTTTTGGCTGGAGTTACACTTTAACTGCTGCCCTTCCCAGCTTCACTTGCTATATCTCCTCTTTTCTTCTCTGCAACTCTGTTCAACCACTGGGAGAGAACGAAAAAGCTCAGTACCTGGTAAGTTGTGAATAGACATTGTGAATCTGTCCCATTTCTCTGAAGAAAAAGTTGAAGAAAGTTAGACACCAGTGATTTATTTTTGGCTAGCTGCCCTTCTGGGATTTGTCCAGCCCTGCTTCACAAAAATTATGTCTCTACAGATCTTTTATAATGGGCAGAAAACCCTTTTCTTCCATTTCATAACTCTAATAAAGAATCAAATGACTAATGCACCTAGAATTTCCCAGAAGGACTAGGGATAAAATACCATCAAAGAACAAAATGTTTAGAAATGACACTTTAGGACTGTTTTATACTTCTTCATTACTTCCAGTTTTTAGTTCAGCTGACATACTCACAAAGCCCCTTCCATTACATCAGCTAAGGAAGCAGAAAGACAAAAAAGCTGCACCGGTAAAAAAAAGTCATTTTGAATGCAATATGAAATTACTTTATGAACAAAACGCGAACTCCTGCAACCGATAAATAATTATCTCGGCAGGTGTGAGGCTGCATTCTTATTTAATAGCAGACGAGTCAATAAAGGGATCTATTTTTAGGCTGAATTACTGCCCTTCATAATGTACATTGCTGTTTGAGTGTCTGTGGGATGTTATCATTCATTACAAAATGCGGCGTCGCACGTCTCCCAGCTCTTTAGGTAAATTTGATTAATGTACAGAGAATTATTTATGGAAGGGACAGAAGAGGACTGAGGTCTGGCATGAGTTTAAATGTAAAGCCTGGTCAGTGAAGTGCATGCCAGGTACAGTGGATCCTTAGATTACAAGCATAATACGTTCCAGGAGAATGTTTGTAATCCAAAGCACTTGCATATCAAAGCGAGTTTCCCCATAGAAGTCAATGGAAACAAAGATAATTTGTTCCGCATTGACTTCTGTTGCATGCAATACCGCATGTGACCAGAGGTGGGGGGGGCGCCGGAGAGCCTTACAAATACTCGGGGACAGCTCGGCTGAACTCAGAAACCTTCGGAAAGACTCAGAAACACTCAGGAACATAGTGTTTCCGAGTATTTCAGAGAGATTCCGAGTATTTCCGAAAGGCTCTGAACCGTTCCTAGTGTCACCGGTGCCCCCCCAAAACCTCTGGCCAAATGTGGTACTGCACACCCCATTGGCATGAATCCTCCTCATTTTGCGAGACAAAACTCGCAAATTAAGTCAGGATTTTTTTTAAACAGTTGCTCGTCTTTCAAAATGCTCTTGTAACCGCATTACTGGTAAACCAAGATTCCACTGTAACCGGTTCCTTGGGATTCCCTAAAGCTAGCCATACATGGGTCACTTTTATAAATGAACAATCGGGTTGAATAAAAAAATGACAAAATGCCTCCATCCACACATTTGATATGGATGGAGAAATCCTCCTTGCTGCCCTATTGTAGTCTGACAGCGGGCAGGCGCCACCAAATCAGAATATGCTTATAGCCTGATGTGGTTATCAAGCTGCTTTTTTTCCAACAGAGTTTTTTTAGCAGAAGTTGGTGGGTTTGCTCAACTGAAGTGACGACGTATGGATCAAAATGTGTCTGGTCTCTGCTGAACCATCTGAATTTTGATCCATGTATGTCCATCTTAAGAGTGAGCCATGTACCATTGATGATATGCATCCTTGGGGTAACTAATACATAGCATTGTAGGATAATCATGTGAAAAGTATGTTCAATCTGCTACTAGATTTCAATATGTGAAGGAACATGGGAGGGCATATTGATTTAAAAGACTGGATCAGGATATCCTTTTACTGGGGGGCTCCAGGACATTGAGGCTAGAAACTCACATTAAAACTAGCCATAGTCTATTTTCAAGGCTTCCTGTTGCATCTGGTTGATTCTGGGGCGCACCATTCCACTAAGGTGACTGTAGCTTTGATTAAATCTACCTTCAGCACAGAGGGCATGTGGATCTTGTTCAGCATCAAGAACTACATAAGCAGAATCCCTGTACTGTCTCTCTTACTGCAATGACTTCTTTCAACCTTCAGCTATTCCCGTTGAAATTCTTGCTGACAACCAACAGTGAAAATGATCTTCCCCCCTAGAAGAGAAGCCCTCTTATGACCTCTTGGGACATCCTCTTACTCAAATACTGGTACTTATTTAATTTATTCTAGCTATGACAAAGTTTAGTTAGGGTTTTCAATTTCAAGCTTTGAAGCCAGTATCTCATTTACAGATAAATTGTTTACCCCATGTTAAATGAAACCTGTGGCACGGCTATGGACATCATCCAATTGGTTACATGTAGTTATCAAGCAGAACTGAGCTTTAAAATGTGACCTCAATGTCCTCTGTAGTTGAAGGCACTGTGGAGCTATACATCTTCAGCATTTTAAGCAGAAGTAATAAAGTTGTTCAAGTCATTCTGTAAGTAGCTCAGCTCCCTGTTGCAAATTCCCAGCAGTGACTCAGCAGCTTTACCCCCCTTCTACCGGATCCTAAGGGTGACTCAGCAGCTCAGTTCTCCTGCTCCTACCTCCCAGCTGTGAATCAGCAACCTATTGCTCCATGCACTCATCCCCCAACAGCACTCAGGTTTTTTACTCCTCCAACCCCAATGGTTACCCAGAATTTCAGCGCACCCTTCACCCCCTTCCCACAGGTTCTCGGCAGCTCAGCTCGCCTTGTTCTCCTTTCCCAACAGTGATTTGGGAGAATGCAATCCTTCAAACCACTAATATAAAAAAAGCAGTGCTTTGGTAGGGGAAACGAGGAGCGTAGGGAGTTGACCTCAGTGGTTTTGCTGTGGACTGTGAGGAAGAATTGCTCCTGTCTGCAGTGCCTGCATCTACAGAGGTCAGTGAGAGCTGGTTTTAAAGCTTATTTACTGCTTAAGAATGTATAAATACCTTAATTTAAAGCTTATTTACTGCTTAAAAAAAAAAATAAGAAAAAATGTATAAATACCTTAATGTCTATAGGTAGTCCATGTGTTCATTTTATAGCTTAATAAACCAAGCAGCTCATATTTATTGAAAAAAAAAATAAGTGTTAGGCGCATTTAGCACTTCTGTGTTTATTTATTTCAATGGCCAGAATAAATAAGAATTCTGAGCAATGAAATAAACATCCAAACAATGCTAAAGTTTACTAAACACGTCCAAACTGGTTCGAAAAAACACAACATAGGTGTTTTTGGCATTTTTATGCCCAAAAGTTCCTCTCATGAATGCCCTTCTTCTGCATTCAGACTTCAGGCTTTGACTGCCTCTAATCCAGAAAAGTAGAAAGAAGTAGGTGCCAGCAGGTGGGAAACCTTATGTAAAGCATAAAACGCCAATGATAAATAACAATTTAAAAGGTCCATATAGTTCATAAATAAAAAAGATGTTGGTATGTGCACCAGGGCAGCTTATCTGAAGAGCAAAAGCAAGCTCACAGGAAAAAGAGCAAAGAGGAAGCTCCTCTACATGAAGACCATCAGAAACATTTAATATAAAGAAAATGGTGCATTATGCCGCGTACAGACGACCAGACTTTCCAGCAGACTAGGTCCGACGGTCTTCCCGACTGACTTTCAGCGGAGTTCCGACGGACTTTCCGAACGAACGGACTTGGCCACATAGAAACAGACTAAGTCAGTTCTAAAATCCATTCTTTTTGAATGTAATGACGTAAACGGGACTAAAAAAGGAAGTTCAATAGCCAGTAGCCAATAGCTGCCCTTGCGTCGTATTTGGTCTGTCGGACCAGCACACAGACGAATAGTTTGCCCGATAGGAATTGAGTCCATCGGATACATTTGAAACATGTTCTATTTTTAGGTCCGTCTGATTGTTTTAATGAAAAACAACGGATTAGCCCTTACAAGCACAAATAAAAAGGTAAGGCTTATTAGTGTTTGTGGTCTGGGACATGTATAGAATTTTCCTGCGGAGTATCTGCGGGGGTCTGCTGTGTAGCCGAGAAGGGAAGAAGGAACCTGGCCTGGTCCTTCTAAGATGGCGCTAGACCGCAAACGTGACATATGGCGCCAGAGTAATGACGTCATCGGGGGAGGGGGAGCTGCAATATTTTTGTACAGCAGAGCCATCAGGCATGCATGCTCTTTCGTCATGCAGTCTATGTGTGCATGGACACATAGGATTTTATGGAGATGCGTTCACAGGATTAGGCAAAAAATGCCAAAAGTCCCAAAAACATCAGTTTAGGAGCAGCAATGTGCATGAGGTCTAAGAACTAACTCTATCCACATTTTGGTATGTTGTGAACATATTTTTTATGATTATTGCATAGATTTCCTCCAAATGCCTACATAAGATCTATTGTATGCTTATTCTTAAAAGTTTAAACTTTGCCTTTCCTTTGGCAGATGGATATACAGCTAGGTAACCATGATCCTTCTACTTAATTAAGATTTTGCTAATCCCTCATGAAGTCTTTTCCAAGTCCAGTCCTTATCCCCATCTTCCAACGGTGCCAGATTTAATTAACAGTCTCCTCATGTAGACACCTGAGGATCAATCAGAGGATGAGGCCTTCTGTGCTAATGATGGAACCACCTGTGTTCATGCATGAATGTCCTAAAACACGGCTGCTCGAAGTAGTAATGCCTGGCAAAGAACAGTCTTTGCAAACCACCGCTGTTATTACATGCTGATTTCCCATAAGCCATATTTACGCTCTTTTCTTTATCCTAATAATACGTGTTATAATGGCCCATGCATATGTAGCAAGCTTCATAAAATTAGCAGCTTGACAAGAGGTGACCTGTTTATCTTCCTGTTAAGAACTTTTATTAACCTTCCGAGACTTACAGCTTATGGGCAATGAACGATGCGCCATTTGTGTACTTCAAGGATAATGTTGCTTCCTTTTCTATTACTTGTTTTACAAATTCATGCTGTGTAAAGCCTGCAGAGTTAGACTGGTCTCTCATGGTTTCAGTTAGCATGCCAACCACAAACAGCAGGAGAGAACTTTGCCTATAGCTTTTATTTTTTTTAGGAAACACTGGCCTTCTTCCAACAAATCACATGTAAATCCCTTCATTTTACTATTGTATCTGGGAGGTATAAATATTAAAATATGGATATATATATATACGATATATATATATATATATATATATATATATATATATATATATCTATATCAAAGCATAAGTCAAGGAATATCTTTTTTTTCCAAAGCACATGGTTAGAGGGCTACTAGAGGAATTCACCTAATAGTTGTTTC
Organism: Lithobates sylvaticus; assembly: GCA_028564925.1. Lineage (NCBI taxonomy): Eukaryota > Metazoa > Chordata > Amphibia > Anura > Ranidae > Lithobates > Lithobates sylvaticus. The sequence continues at coordinate 35,419,505 of CM053034.1, read as the reverse complement.
TGACTCCAGCCAATTCTAACAGGATTGGTTAATCATTGTTATGTCTGCAGTTAGATGTGTTCCTCTTAAATTGGACCCTAACTCAACAAGTGAACAGTTGCTCTGGAACATCTAAAAATGTTAAATGTGCCATAGCAATACACTTAAAAAATAATTTTTGTCTTGAATTCCTCCCGAAAAATAGCAGTTCTTTAGACTCATACCTGTATATTTGCAGCATAAGATCGATCATCAAAGGCACTTTGGTGATGTTGCCACTCTGCTGCTTGCTGTTCTCCTTGCTGGAAAGGAAGCTGTACCTGAAGACCGCAGCACAAGGAACTCAGTGCTTCCATTCATTTTGGAAATATGAGTTCTTCCACTTGTCCTCCTGATACTTCACTATTGTCCCACCAATCATCAGATCACCAGTTATGGTGGGAGCAGCTATGACATGAGGAGACAAAGTCCTGCCTCTACTACAATGGCTGTCTCTGCACATATACACAGTGTGGAACAAGGCATGGTAAATCATTAATAGTGAAAAGATGGACAGCAGGAGGACCAAGGGCAATACTGGTGACTAGTCTATTGCCATCTGCTTGCCTTTTTGAGGCACAGCTTCCAGCCTACGGATGTGGAGGAATTATTGCCAAACTGTATAGGTCAGTGATAATCTGGAAGAAGGGTGATTTAAACTTCAGAATCTTAGTATAAGGAGTAAGCAGTGAGAATGCAGGTGCTTAAAATGTGGACTGCAGTTGCTCCTGCTTACACTTGGTGTTACTCTGTTAGGAGAATGTGGAGCCATGCAAGCTGCACTGGCTTTTTTAGTGATAGCTCTTTTTTGGATGTTTTTTCAAGAAAAAAACTGAAAAAAGATTATTGTATACTGGAGTAGTCAAGAGATCTACCATCTATAATAACTAATAACGAGAGAGATTTAAAGTGATATTAAAGTTTTTTTTTTTTTTTTTCAAAATAACAAACATGTTATAGTCACCTGCTTTGTGCAATGGTTGTGTACAAAGCAGCCCCAATTCTTCTATATTCAGGTGTCCCGCTGGCACTCCTGGCCTATCGTCTTCCGCGAGTGCCCCCCATAGCAGGCCTCTTGCTATGGGGGCACTCGTGTGCTCACTCCTGAGCCCTGCTCTGTGTGTCCGCAAGACACACAGAATGGGGCTCGGCCACGTCTGCTGCCGTCTCTCAGTCAATGAGGAGGCAGAGACCCAGGAGAGCAGCCATTCTTATGCATATCGCTGGATCGCAATCGAACAGTGCAAAGTATTAGCTGTGTGCTGTATGCCAAATATTTTTTTTACCTTAATGCAAATTTTGTTCCAGAGACTGGGGTTTACTGCTTATTATATCCATGGAGTGCTGGACCCAGAACAAGGCTGTGTGGAGCTGTTGTGTTATTCCCTATCTTGATGGTCTGCAGCAAAACTGTCAATATGACATTGAGTTTGTGGCTGTCCTTGTTTAGAACCTGTGCAGCAAGCATTGGGAACCAACCACCCTTAACACTGCCTTAGGATAAACTATACACTTATGATCTCCACACCTTCCTTAACTGCATAAAAACCTATGCCTTGGTGTGATACACATATGTTGATGCAAAGATTGTTCATCATTCAGATAGTGACCCCAAAAATATTCACCATCTAAGATCGACTACTCCTAAAGCTCCATGTTCTGTATCTGAGGCTTTTTAAGACTCACAATGCAATATCTTGGAGGAATGGCGTGTACAAGCTTTCCAGAGTCCCAGCAGGCTTCAGAACGGCGCATGCACAGTTGCACTGTAGCCCCGCAGTCATCTTTTTTATAGGCGCCACTGCCTGCAACGGGCATTCATAGGAAGCCTGAAAATGGGCTTAAATTTACGGACTGCCCGTAAATTAACAGGCGGTTGGCAGCTCTGCGTTACAGATAGGTCAATTCAAGCACGAGGTATCAAAATATCATCTGTCTCATTGGATAATATGTCTATATGTGGACACTTTATCATAAATTTGTAAAAAAAAAATAGGACAGATGGGGTTCACAGTATATGTTGCATTAGGCATAACTAGGCAACTTAATTAAAATGGGGCTCTACATGAAGCCTTATATTTTTAACTTTGAGTAGCGAGACACGGTGTCACCCCTCCAACCTCCCCATGGCAGCCAGGCCTCTACTCTAAATTCAACATCTCAGCTCCCCACTCTAGTGTATTGATCTAAAAGGAAAACTTCAGGGGGGCTAATAACTTAATGCCTTGTGGTTTCTGTGTCAAAAGAACTAAACCGTGAAAGCAAAACACTTATTGACACACCACCCTCCTTCTAGATATTTTTCAGAAAGTGCCCAACCACAAACCAAAAAAGAAAAGAAAATTAGGCATCCCAAAAACAACAAAACTGAACTTTTAGTTCACACAGCACTTAACTGTCGTATATTTTACAGCGGGTGGCCAATCACATCAGCAATGATTTACGAAACAAAAGCAAGAAGGAGGTCTAAGAACTTTATAGAGAGAATCAACTAACTTGTGTTGAAAAATGATGGACTTTTTAGGCGTACAATCTAAGTCAATAAAAGTTTTTTTATTAAAAACATAAGTATACAGTTTATTCAAAGCCCTAGACAGATCTTGACAATCTGAAACTAATATAGAAATAACTACAAGCTAATAGACAGTTATGCTAAATAACATCAATATGGATCAAATTTAGTCACTAAAATTCAAATATATTATTCAAATTTCATCATACGAGCGTGACATCAAACAGATAGTTATGAACCATATGAGCGTAGTATTGTCATAAAAAGCTTGTACTTGGTTGCCCTACATGTTTCGTGTCATGTAACGCTTTTTCAGGAGATTTCTATATTTTCTAGGAATAAAAAAAGAAAAACAAGAGAAAAGCATACAATAAATAAATGTGCAGACACATCTGTACTTTTGATGTGCTATTTTTGATACCACTACATGCGATATAGGCTCAAAAAGAGTCAGAATTTTGACTTAGATTGTACGCCTAAAAAGTCCATCATTTTTCAACACAAGTTAGTTGATTCTCTCTATAAAATTCAAATTTTCGGGACATGGCACTTATATTTTTTATCCTGTACCGTATCCACAATACCATTACGTGGTGATACAGGGAAAATAAACTTTCTAAATAGGTCTAAGAACTTGCTTCGCTCATCACTTTCTTGTTTCTCTGGACTATATAGAAGATGAAAACCAGAAGGAAGTCCAAGTACTGAAACCTTGTTTCTCTCATTGCTTTCTTGTTTCTCTGGAATATATAGAAGATGTAAACCAGAAGGAAGTCCAAGTACTGAAACCTTGTTTCTCTCATTGCTTTCTTGTTTCTCTGGAATATATAGAAGATGAAAACCAGAAAGAAAGTCCAAGTACTGAAACCTTGTTTCTCTCATTGCTTATTTTTTTTTCTCTGGAATACATAGAAGATGAAAACCAGAAAGAGAACCAGAAAGTTCAGTTCATGGCTGAGAGCTTGTGCTCACAGGTGTAATGAAGCAGAGGGAGAATGTAATAAAGATCCATAAGGAGAGCAAACTCAATCTCACTTCACCCAAATCTAAAAAAAAATATTTCGAGCAAGATTCCATTTTTACAACATATACTGTATATTACATTGTGGGAGTCCTGGAACATACACATGACTGAAACACAACATAGTATATTCTAGAATTCTGCCTTAGGTCACTTTTCAGAACTGTCCCATTGTTGTTGACAAGCTGTACCTGCGAGTCTATCCACCAAGCAGAGATGACAAATTAGATTGAATCCTGGATAGAGATTAGTTTATTGCTTTGCCCAGAAGCTCAAAGTTGGTCTCTTTATGTCTCTATTAATATACTTACTTTGGATATTTATATTGATATTCCTTGTCCTTCAGGATACGTTCATTGTTCCTTTACATCTAATTGCATATTAAAAAAAAAAAAAATACCAATTTGACATCAAGTGAATTTGAAAGGCAACATGAAGAATGAGAATGAAGGGTTTGGATGTTGATGCTTTTGAACCCACGAGAAAGCAAAACAACAACAAAACAAAAGCCCTCGACAAAATAATTTATTGTACATCACATCTTTTCCATTGTTGATACTCATCTTTGAAAAAAATTTGCAGATTGATGTGCTGAATTCCAGTTCAGTGCAACGCCATCCGCTTTGTATTCTCCGCATGTCGCCTGTTTTCTAAAGAGTATAAGGGTCTGTACTTGCCATTGCATCTCAGCTGGTTTTCCCTTTATCTACCATACAAGCGATATTGTTAATGGGTATTTTTTTAAGGCTAGTCACTGCATGGGTCCAGTCTAGCGCTTCTGTCATCGTTATTAAATTTTATTTATAACCCAACAGTCTATTTTTCAGCTCATTATGACGATATAACACACAAAGAAATAAAAACAAAAAAATTGGAATCGATGTAAAAATTGCAGATGTAGCCGGCATTATCCATTTTTTTAATTTTTTTTTCTTTTTACGTGTGTGTTGAGAGTAAACACATTCATGACAACTGATGGCAATCGCATATTACATTCACACCTGTCTTGAAGAATATGTATCAGACAGCAAATTTTTCTGAATTTCAGAGATTGCTTGAAAAGGTATTGCGTGATGTACAGTCAACAAGAAACAATAAATGTAAAAAACACAATATAAAACTAGCAATTATCTGACCTAGCATTGTTTATATGAGTATGAAGATACTCTAGCAAAGAGCAAAAGGTCTAGTACATACAGATATAATATTACTTAGGTGGATGGATCAAAGCTAATGGTGTCTGGGTAGCAACAAGTAGGACTATAATGGATACATCAGAGATTCAACTAGCACACAATATATTTTCAAACTACTAAGAAATTAAAAGCTAGACCCCAGGCATGCAAATAAATTGCCTGTTGTAATGCATATATGGGAGCTGCCTTATCTGCCAAAGGATTTGTAATTTTGTCTAATCAGTTTCACACACATCCATCACAGACTCAGACTATCATATGATTTTTCTCTGTTTTAGTTAGGCAACACTTCATAAAGCAGTAGTAAACCGCACCAATTCTTTTTTTTTAACCCTGCAAGGTAAAGGCATAATGTGCTAGTATGCATTGCGTACTAGACGATTATGAAATACTTACCTTGGAACGAAGTCCTCCAGTGACGCCCGGTCACTGCTGAGAGGGCTTTCATCTTCACCCAGTCTTCCTTCCTGGTTCACGTGCTCTGGCCGTCTTATTGGCCATGTCATGATGCTGTCACTCCCGCACATGCGCGCAGAAGTCACGGACCATGGCACAGGGCTCTGAAGGGATGGCAGGGGTATGCTGTCACTTCAGAGTGCATGTGCCGGTGACTTCACCGGATGCATGCAATGTGAATATCTCCTAAACGATACAGGTTAAGGAGATATTCATGGTACCTACAGGTAAGACTTACTATAGGCTTACCTGTAGGTTCAAGTGCAAAAAAAGAGTTTACATCATCACGACGTGGCCAATAAGCCTAGTACAAACAGGCTGACTGTGTATGCATGAATGTGAGTTAGGGATATTAGATTGTAAGCACCTGTCCGACATTTGGCCTGTGTGGCCTAGAGTCGATCCGACAGAAGCTGGCTTCTGTCGAAGGAGTATGACCGAAGAAAGGTCTGCCGATCAGTTCTCGATCAGCGCTCTCAGCCAATGGCTGTCAATCACTGCCAGTGAGGAGAGAGAGGAGTTGGGCCGAGCCATGCTCTGTGTGTCTTATGGACACACAGAGGGGGCTCAGGAGCGAGCACACACAAAGCAAGCAGTGGGAGGAGGAACCAGGAGCTTCAGTGGGGCACCTGAGAAGAGGAGGTTCAGGGCTGCTCTGCACTGCACAGAGCAGGTAAGGGTAACATGTTAATAACCCTTATGCCCCGTACACACGGTCGGAAATTCAGACGGAAAATGTCCGATCGGACCATGTTGTTGGAAAATCCGCCCGTGTGTGGGCACCATCGGACTTTTTCCGTCGGAATTTCCCACGGAAAAAATTTGAGAGCAGGATCTCAAATTTTCCGACAACAAAATCCGATCAGACTTTTTCCGATCGTGTGTCAAGAATTCCGACGGACAAAGTGCCACGCATGCTCAGATCAAATTACGAGACCAAAGCTATTGGCTACTAGCCTCCACGTAGTTCCGTCGTATGCAACGAACATCACCGCATTCAGAATGATCGAATTTTCCGACAACTTTGTCCGACCGTGTGTATGCAACACTAGTATCGGACAAAATACGTCGGAAAAAATCAGACAGATTTTGTGGTCGGAATGTCTGACCGTGTGTACGGGGGCTTATGCCGCGTACACACGGTCGGAATTCTCGTCGGAAAAAGCTCTGATGGTTTTCCCGACGGAATTTCGCTCAAACTGTCTTGCCTACACACGGTCACACCAAATTCCGACGGTCAGTAACACAGCGGCATAAAACACGTTCGACAGCACTATAAAAGGGAAGTTTAATGCTTCCGAGCATGCGTCGGAATTGCATACACACGATCGGAAAATCCGATAGAAAGGTTTTCCGTCGGAAAAATTGAGAACAGGTTCTCAATCCAAAGTCCGTCGGAAAGTCCGTCGGAAATTCCGACAGAAAAAGACCGATGGGCATACACACGGTCGGAAAATCCGGTGAAAAGCTCCCATCGGACTGTTTCCATCAGAAATTCCGACCGTGTGTACGCGGCATTAGAATCACTTTAAAAATAAAAGTATTTTTTATTAATGCAAAAAGACTACATTTAAAATCAGAAAATATCAGAAAATGGTTAACAGCTTTAAAATCAGTAGCTGTAATAACGGAATCTAGGTTCTCTCCAGCACCTCAGTAGGTGATGTATCTGAAAATTCAACCATAGCAGCTGGAGAATTTCACTTTCAAACTTTTTTCTTCTAAGATCTGTTAAAGCCCAGGGCTAAGTTTCATGGTCAAAATGTCCTCATCCTACTACGTTGTAGTAGATGCGTTTGTCATATTTTTTTCCGGATATATTTAACAGTAAGTCAAAAATGTACTATCTTACCTTTTGTTATATGAACATTTGACTTACAGTGTGACTGGCTTCTGAAATGACCAGCTTTAGGTGTTTCAAGAGTGAACCGGTCCACAAAACGTATTCATGAATTTCCCCTCATCTTTAATTAAACACCATTCTGAAAAGACTAAAAGCAATGGGATAGCAGACTAGACACAAAAAGCATTTTCTTTGAAAGGCTCCTTTTTATATCTGATAACTTTCAAGTTTGAAGTATCTAGAGAGAGAGAGATAAACAGAACCAATTCAAAGCAGCCTGTCAGAGCCTCTCCTGGCTACGGCTCCTGTGGATCTTTGGGAGTAAGAATCTAGGTGGAGAGGTAGTAGTCATTTCATGTCAAGGGATGAAAGTTTTAACACAAGGGTGAACAAAAACTAGAGAGACAATGCAAAGTTGATAGCTGTTAGCCTCGAAAAAAGAAACAAGTTCTTTGTATGAGGGCAGTTGCTGAGTTTGTTTTTTTTGGCGGATCATCATGAATATGTCACAGTTGGGTCTTGTCTGGTCATTATATGCATACTTAAAATTGAACTACTGTAAAAAAGGTTTTGATCAAAATGGGAAGGGATTAGATCATCTGCGCTCCAAATCTGTTCAATTGATTGTTGGAGTATTACTGTGAGCCTAAGGCCCCTTTCACATGAGGCGGACTCCGCTTCCACGGATTCCGCCTCTGTCCGCCAGCTCAGCGGGAGATCTCTCCGTTGATCTCCGCTGAATCGGATGACAGCTCCCTCTCTGCTCACTGAGCGGGGAGGGGCTTGCGAGCGCCGCTGGTCACAATGGAGAGATCGGATGAAAACGGACAGCGTGTCCATTTTCATCTGATCTCACCCGATCCGCCAGCGACGGATCTGGACGTAGAGCCATACGTTTACTTTTGGTGGATAGGACCGGGTAGGATGTCAGCGGACATGTCTCTGCTGACATCCGACGCTCCATAGACTAACATGGAGCGCCGTTCAGGTCCGCCGTCAAAACTGACAGGCGGATCTGAACGGTCCGATCATGTTAAAGCGGCCTTAATTTCTTGTTCCCCTCTCTAGAACACTTTCTCTTTGTATTCCACTAGGTAGCCAAGGTCAGCGTCTTCAGATCCTAAAGGATTCTTCATTAAATGTATACAATATTTAAGTAGTAGAAAATGCAGAGTTTTTTTCAGAGCACTTTGGCCTTGACATCTCAGCCATAGCTGCCTACTTGTGAACTGTTACTTTCTCTCTCATTGGGACTCTGTACTGAGCTGTATGAGCTAGGGATGGGAAGAGGTTCTGTCCCTCCTCTGGTTCATTCAGATTTGTATTCTAAATACAACCGTATAGCAGCAGATCAAAATACCGTATATACTCGAGTATAAGCCGACCAGAATACAGGCCGAGGCACCTAATTTTACCACAAAAAAATGGGAAAATGTATTGACTCGAGTATAAGCCTAGGGTGAGAAATGCACAGCTACTGTAAGTGGAAAAGAGGGTCAACAATTCCCATTTGCAGCCTCACTGTGCCCATTTGCAACCATAGGTCCCCCGAACTTCAAACTCTGTAGTTAAGGGTTCATAGATGCTCCCTAGCTGCAGCCAAAATGTGGGATCTCTGGACCCAAAGGGTCCCGAAATGACATTGTGCAGATGGACACAATTGACCAACTTTCTCGGGGCCACCATATCTCGGGGCCACTTGGTGCTAGGAACCTAATTTTGGTGTGCAAACCCAGTTGAACCAGCACTACAACATATCCAATACTGGGGTTCCTAGCACTAAGTGGCCCCGAGATACGGGGCCCCAAAATCGGTTCGGAAAATGTCAAGCACTTTTCTGCAGCAGAGAATGGCATTTTCCGAACCGACTTTGGGGCCATGTATCTCGGGGACACTTGGTGCTAGGAATCCCAGGATATGGATATTGGATATGTTGTGGTCCAGGTTCCACTGGGTTTGCACGCCAAATTTTGGGTTCCTAGCACCAAGTGGCCCTGAGATACGGTTCGGAAAATGTCATTTTCTGCTGCAGAAAAGTGCTTGACTCCAGTATAAGCCGAGGGGGGCATTTTCAGCACAAAAAAATGTGCTGAAAAACTCGGCTTATACTCGAGTATATACGGTACACTATTTTATCACCATAGAAAAAATGATACTGCAGAAAACATGTAGGGTGCTGACTGTAGAGCTGACTATATATGGCTGAAATAAAATATGCATAATTGTTATTAATCTGACAAAAAAAAAAACTGTTTTCAATTCTTATTCTAAACTTTTGCAAATGAAAAAAAAAAGGACTATAATTTCTTTTAAAACGTAAGTTACACTGGAGGTTCCAAAAGAAGAAGCATGAGGTTATGAAAAAAACATACATCTATACTCAATTCTGTGCTGCAGCATTGATGTGACACTGTAACTCTCTACTTCAGCCCTAAGACCAAGAACTGAGTGATCACATGATTGAAAATATTAGTAGAAAGAACAGGTGAACACTATTCAGAGGACCACTCCAAAGGTGCGCTAAAGTGTTGACCAATTAGGAGGGAGAAAAGGGACTATTTCGGTACCCAATTGAGTCAGACAAAAGGTAAAGGTAAAGTAAAATTTGACATTTATTTTAACATCGAATAGAAAAGAAATGATATATATCACATATAAATAACAAAACAACAATTGTTAAGCAGCTCCTATACAATGATGAGATCATGTAGATAAATACAGAACCCCTAGGTAGATGGAAACAAATTGGTGTGGGTTTTGACGTAATCCTTGACTAGTTTCGCAGCCAATGCTGCTTCCTCAAAAGATGTCACCCATAACATCTAGAAAAAATATGTATATACAATTTAATGCATCATAAATAACAACAAACTATAAATACCGTATTGTAATATAAAATATTTTTGTGGAGTTATTGGTAGAAAGAGAGCTGTCTCACTCACCCACATAGGAGCCCTTAACACGACAGGACGGCAAATGAGACACCCTAAATTAGGGTGACCCCCCACTTACTTTTCAATATACATTTACTACAAAGAGATTGATTTACCAAAACTGGAGAGTGCAAAATCTGGTGCAGATGTGCATGGTAGCCAATCAGCTTCTAACTTCATCTTGTTCAATTAAGCTTTGGAAAATAACCCGGAACCTGATTGGTTTCTATACAGAGCTGCACCAGATTTTGCCCTCTCCAGTTTTAGTAAGTCAATCCCAGTTTCCATGTCTTTAAATTTGCAAATGATAGCAGGCTTTTTTTATGAGAAAATACAACACTGCATGCTGGCTGGAAGCCTGCGTACAACTGATTATGCTGGGCGGTCCTGTTCCTAATGAGAAATCAGGAGTAGATATGTAGATATTTCCCTTCTCTGTAATTCTGCAGTCTCTGTGTTCTTGATTTTCAAGTCTATGTCACAAGAAGAGCTTCTGCCTACAGTTCTCCACTAGCTTGCAGCCAGTATGCCATACAGAAATATTCCTATGAGTTTTTTTCATATTTACTTTATTTCAAAGAAAAAAAATAAAATATTCGTTTTTAGTCTTGCAGATAATGAATACATAACAGAATTTATAATAAAACATAAAATAAAGATGCAATTAAAGACAAAAATGGCCATTGAACCGTCAGCATACTTTTAGCATATACAGTATATATATATATATATATATATATATATATATATATATATATATATATATATATATATATATGTAGTTCATATGTATATATTGGAACCATACCAGCACTCAGAGAATACTATATATATATATATATATAATGCAATTAAATCATGGATGTTCTGTCATCTCAGTTCCTAAAAAGTGGCTACGACTGGCAAAAATATTTCTGCCTTTCCTTCCATTACAGAATATTCAGAACTATCTCAAAAGTCATTTTCTACAACATTGAGTTTCTATTATATTTGCATTCATTTGTACTAATGGGATACAAAAGTGCAATCATTGTTAGTATAGATTAGATGAATAATCTAAGAAAAAAGAAATTAGAATTATTTTTTCAATTTCCTCTGCATTTGCCCTCAGATAGAGATGTTAAATAATTCTGTTATACATAGCGTAGGAGAGCGCATTAAGTGGCCAAGCACTCATTTTCTAATCAGGAAATGGTGTTTTTAAATTGTACTGTTAGTTGGATAGATCAGAGGAAAAAAAAAATCACTAGGTAATTTACACACATCACAGTCAGCTCCAGAACTGTGTCAACTAAGTTTTCTGCATTAAATGTGTTTTTGAAGATACTAAAGTATTTTTCCATATCATAACATGCAACAGCCCTGGTAATCATAGCAGGGCCAAGAACTTATTGAGGATGTGAATTCATCCAAACCCAGATCACTGGACGTCCAGGACTTACCGCTATCCCCTCCCCAGCATGGCTGATTAAAGTGTGCAGCACTCCTGAAGTGAGATGGTCATTCCCTCTCCTACACAGAAATGGAGTGATCTGTTGTGTGTTATCATCAAGTGTCTTCAATGACTAGATACTCTACTTGCTCTCTCGTCAAAGGCAAACTATAATGGTTTGGGGACCATTTTATAATTTTTTTGTTAGCGTTTGTGTTTTATAAACTTGTACTTTTGATACATTATTATGCTTTTTATTTATCAAAATATTTGTAAAAGGGTGTTTAACACAAAGAGGTTGATTTACTAAAATTGGAGAGTGGCAAATCTGGTGCCGCTCTGCATGATAACAAGTCAGCTTCCAATTTTTATTGTCAATGCTTAAAAGGGTTGTGAAGGCTTGTATTTTTTTCACCTTAATGCATCCTATGCAGTGTCCAGCACCCCAGTCCCTCATTTTACTTACCTGAGCCCCAAATTTCCGTGGGCGCGATCCCGCATCGCTCTCTCCACAGCTTCTCTGCTCTTCATTGGATAGATTGATAGCAGCTTAGCCATTGGCTTCAGCTGCTGTAAATCAAAACCAATGATGCGGGCACAGTCATACACTTGTCGGCTATGGACGGCGAGTGTATGACACGGAAGCGCGCCCGCAAGGTAACCCCCTCAGGAGAGAGATTCCCAGAGGGGTAATCTATTGCGGGGAGGAGCCGCAAGAGCCGCCGTGGGACCCCAAAACAAGTGGATTGGGGCCACTCGAACTGCACAGTGGAGATAAGTATGACATGTTTGTTATTAAAAAAAAATAAACTGAACCTTTAGTGTCACTTTAATGAACAAGCTGAATTTAGAAGCTGATTGGCTACCATGCACAACTGAAACAATTTTTGCACTCTTCAGGTTTAGTAAATCAACCCCATCTTCTAACATTGGTATCACACATCTTTAGGCATTTTTGAAGAGAGTTTAAAAAATAATATACATTTTAAAAAATTTTAAGCTCCCCATCCCATGCTTGCTTAGAGGTTTCCCTCTCTAATTGAAATTCTGTAGGCTTGTCTAAACAAAGAAGGCACAAAGGTGAAGGAAGGGGGGGGGGGGTATTATTATTATTATTATACACAAATTATATAGCACCAACAGTTTACGCAGCGCTTTACAATGTATAGGGGGGACAACACAAGTACAGTATAGTTCAATACAAAAGGTACAGGAGGGCCCTGCTCGTAGAGCTTACATTCTAAAGGGACGGGGTGGTGGTACAAAAGGTAATAGCTGCAGAGAATGATTTCATAGGGGTGGCTCGGGGGACAGTTGTTAGGTGGGTGTGGGATAGGCTTCCCTGAATAAATGAGTTTTCAGGGATCTCCTAAAGGTGGACAGGGTAGGGGCTGATTGGCCATAATGGGGCAGGGAGATCCAGAGGATGGGAGAGGCCCTGGAGAAGTCCTGAAGGTGAGCATGGGAGGAGGTAACAAGGAAGCTAGAGAGCAGGAGGTCCTGGGAGGAGTGGAGGGGACGATTTGGGCGATATCTGCAGAAGAGGTGGGCGATGTAGATGGGGGCGAGGTTGTGGATGGCTTTGTATGTTATGGTTAGCATTTTGAATTTTAAACGGTGTGGTAGGGGAAGCCAGTGAAGGGATTGGCAGAGAGGGGCAGCAGTCACGGATCGTTTAGTGAGGTATATTAGTCTAGCAGCAGCATTCATAATAGACTGAAGGGGGGATAGCCTGCTTAAGGGTAGGCCAATAAGGAGAGAGTTGTAGTAGTCAAGGCGGGAACTTATCAAAGAGTGAATGAGTTGCTTTGTGGTGTCATTAGTCAGGAAGGGTCAAATTCTGGAGATGTTGCGGAGGTGAAGGCGGCAGGATTTAGCCAGTGATTGGATATGGGGCCTGAAGGAGAGGTCAGAGTCAAGGATTACATCCAGGACCCTGGCATGGGGGTTCTTCGCATTCAGTTGTGTATATTGGAGCTCTAAAGACATAAGTTAAAAAAAAAAAAAACAATTGGGGGAAGAATGAAATAAGAAAGCTGGATTGCTGACTTATCAACGTGCAGGCTTCAGGACTTCATCCTGGCTTCACTACATAATAAACAGCTCACTTAAAACATACAAGATGGGCAGCAGGCTAACTAAACATGAAGTCCTTGATTAGCATCAATGGAGTACAGGGGAGACATCCCACTTCCATTCAGGTGTGGGGGGTTAACTAATCTTCAGGCCAAAAAATTAGCATTTTACATGGGTGCAAAAATTACACAAACAGCTCTGGGAGCAAAAGTGTAAAGCATTGAGCATTTTTCATAAGCATCCTGTGAGGTATATATATATATATATTTAATTTTCACTGCTGGCAGTCACATGACTAAATTGTTTATAATCCTATTGCCATTATGCGGGAGGCCTGTTAACTTCACTTGTTAAATGGGTGGAGGGGGCAGCTGTGGGTTGGGGAGGACAGAAAGTCTATAACATTCCCGAAAGTGCCATAGGTAGAAGAGAACTGCAAAACAAGGGGGCATCTTCCAGTGTGGTATTAATCCACCCTTTTATTTGTGGGTATTATTTATTTATTTTACTCAACAAAAAAAGGGGGGTGGGGGATTAATAACATACTGGAAGGTGTAGTGCCTACTTTCACAGCATTTGCCCAGCCTGGTATGTATACTGTAGTTTTAAAAGAAAAATAGAATTGCGCTAAACCTAATAGATCATGAACTTAATCAATACATATTATACCAGTATTCAAATTTAATATATGAATCTTAATTGATAATTATATTATTGTGAACAAAGAATTGATCAAATAAATACCACTAGTGAACAAAAATAAAAAAAAATAAATATAAATGAAATGCAAAGAAAAACAATAAAGTCCATCTACAAATAATCCACCGGTGCTTAAATCTTAATCAATAAAGTCCATCTTTATGTGCAGTGACGACTCCAAATGCTAATAAAAACATCCTGAATCCACCACCAAGATTAGAGGGAATTACTTCTTACCAGATGCCCGTGATTCCCCCGTTACAGAGGATGAAGGAAAGCATATATTGTAAGACACAGCTTAATTCCAATGTGCAGCGAGCACGCTCAGGGTTCCTCAGACCGCCTCAATACCATTCGGACCGATACATGGATGCACATGGTACATATAAAATAAAACCCTCCAATAGTATAAAACCTTTATAAATGTATTTTAAAAAGAAAAGTATTGCACTTACAGCAATTCGCGTCAATAAAAGCATGTAGTCTGATGCAGACAGTAACATACGAGGTGACGTCAGTGCATCTCTCCGCCCTGCGCATTTCGTAATAGGCCCTGAATGACATAATCTATTACGAAACGCGTAGGAAGGAGGGACGCGCTGACGTGACTGTGTTATACAGGAGAATTGCAGCTTACAATTTATCTTGGGTACTTTGTACTCAAGTTAAGCATATTTTTTCAATTTTTTCTATGTATACTGTGGTGACAGTTTCACTTTAAATCCATCATAGGGGTTGATTTACTAAAGGCAAAGAGACTGTGCACTATGCAAGTGTATTTGCTCCAGGGCTTAGTAAGTGAGTAGAAGCTTTGCTGACTTCCATTATCCAATCATGTGCAAGCAAAAGTGATGTTTCTTTATTTTTTTATTTTTCTTGCATGTGATTGGGTATGCTCTACAAAGTTAACCTCACTTACTAAGCTCTGGAGCAACTGCACTTGCAGAGTACAAAGCCTCTTTGCCTTTAGTAAATCAACCCCATAGAACTTTATTATGCAAGGAGTGAGTTCCGGACATGGCTTGGCAGACCCCAAGATCAGAAGTCAGTAGTTGCCCTCCCTTAGTTGTGAAAAAGCTGGTTTAGAGTATGTGCCACCTTCATTCTCTGTTGCTCATGTTCAGATTTATACCGTCTATTTCCATGAAATGATTTTTATTCTATGAAGCTTAATTCCCCCAGCAATGAATTCTTCTGCCTGACTCTGAATCTTTGGGTGTCTGACATATTTCATAAAACACTTGAAGTAAACTAACAAAAGAAATTTAGTACCCTACAAATTCTACATTGTATCCTCCAAGTGCACTTGGAACATTACCAGCATACATATTCATAAGACTATAGAATATTTCATCTCGCTTGACACAGGCGCCAGCATAACCTTAATTTATAGCCGCATTACTATTTAATTAGTATGTGTAAATAAATGGCACATCTTGATTTTTATTCAAACTAATACCATTAAAGTTCTGATATTTCTCAGGAAGCTGTCACTGGGAAGGCTGAGTTCTGAAAGTAATTTGATCCACTGCACCCCTAGAAGGGAATTTGTGCTTCACGAAGAGTAATGTCTAAATGAAGCAGAATGTACCAATGTCTAGTGAAGATAGGGGACAGGAGTATCAAAGTGATACAAGTACAGGCACTATATTTGTCTCTATAAGATCTTTTGATAGATTGTATTAAATATAACAAGAAAGGAGGACCCTCACCTTGCCAATGTCCAACTATTAGAGAAAAAGGATTGAGAAGGTAGAATATGCTATCTCAAAAAAAAAAACAGACTTTATGGGCACAACATGAGGCGGTACGTGTAAAAACAAAATAATATGTATTACAATTATTGTTAAAACCACACACATACTAAAATCATTAAAACACCCTCTACTTAAAGCGGTGTTTCAGCAAAAAAATAAAAAATAAGTACACATACCCTCCCAGGGCGCCCGCGATGTCGGTCGTGGAGGCCGAGATGTCCCTCGGCGCTCCGGTCCCAGCGCCGCCATCCTCAGTAAGGGAAACAGTAAGGGAAACGGGCAGCGATCCTACTGCGCATGCGCGAGTCGTCGCGCAGCCTACTGCGCTTTGTGAATGGGGAACGCGATGTGTTGTGGGACACAGTTCCCATAACACACCGCGCCCCATTCACTAGAAGACGGCATAGGAGCAGAAGACAGAACAGCGCCGAAGAAAAGGAAGAGGCAGATTAGGACGATCTGCCTAGCAACAGCCATTTCTGGTAAGTAAAATAAATATATATTTTATTTTTTTCATTTTACATTTTAACCTGTTTATCAAGTTTTTTTTTTTTTCAGGGTGGCCCTCCACTTTAACATTAGGTCAACAGGTACCCAATTACAGACATGGGGGCATGGATCCAATCATATAAGACGTATAATCAATGTAGAAGACAGTATAAGTAGATATGCATGCTTGAAGGAGTTATAGACTTGACTCTTGATATCTACTTATACTGTCTACATTGATGGACCCTTGTAACGTCTTATATGATTGGATCCATGCCCCCATGTCTGTAATCGGGTACCTGTTGACCTACTGTTAAGTAGAGGGTGTTGTAATGATTGTAGTATGTGTGTGGTTTTAACAATAATTGTAATAAATATTATCTTGGTTTTACACGTACTGCCTCATGTTGTGCCCATAAAGTCCATTGTTTTTTTGAGATAGTATATTCTACTTTCTCAATCCTTTTTTCTCTTGTATTAAATATACTCAACAGTTAAAATGTATCTAAACACTAGAACAAACATTGTAATATATTGCAGTTTTCCAGTCCTTAAATGTGATGGCTGCATTATTTGTTTTTCTGGCTAAGGGACTAACAATTGATTGTAAAGTCTCATTTTTTTTTGTCTAAAAATAAAAAAACATGTCATACTTACCTCCTCTGTGCAGTGGTTTTGCACAGAGCAGCCCAGATCCTCCTCTTCTCGGTTCCCTCTTCGGCTCTTCTGGCCCCTCCCTCCTGTTGAGTGCCCCCATAGCAAGCAACTTGCTATGAGGGCACCCAAGCCAAGTCCCAGCAACATGTATCCATTCAGACAAGGAGCTGCGGTTGCCCCCCCCCCTCTCCTGATTGGCTAACTGACTTTGATTGACAGCAGTGGGAGCCAATGGCACTGCTGCTGTGTCCCAGCCAATCAGGGGGAGAGTCCCAGACGTCCGAGTTACTTGTGGACATCACTGGAGAGAGAAAGTGTTAGGGGGGCTGAGGGGGGCTGCTGCACCCAGAACTTTTTTTATCCTAATGCATTAAGATAAAAAAACCTTCTGACTTTACAACCACTTTAAAGTCCCTGGATGAATTCCAGGTATGGATATTTTTACATAGTAAGACATTGGTCCAGCTTGGACCAGTGTAAGTATGTACCTGTGGGATCCCTGTGAAAGTTGGGGTAATAGTCACTGCTACTCCAGTCATCCGCACTAGCTTCTAGGTCCCATGCCAAGCCAATGTCCTGCTGCATTATACAACACAGAAGGTTGCTTGCTCAGCATTTGCACTATTCAGGAAACACTTTGCATTTTCTCAATGAATGCAAAACATTTCCTAATTGGGTGAAGTGTGACATCACAATCTCCACTATGTCCAATCAGAGAACACTTTGGGGTTGATTTACTAAAGGCAAATAGACTGTGCACTTTGCAGTTGCACTATGTAAGAGCTTTTGCTCCAGAGCTGAGTAAACAAGGGGAATTGTTGCTGATTTCCATCATCCAATTATGTGCAAGCAAAAATGCTGTTTTTTTTCTTTTCCTTGCATGTGATTAGGTATTCTTTGCAAAGTGAAGCTTCACCTCATTTACTCACTTCCATTTTTAATAATTACCATATTTTCTGTAAGGCCCCTTTAACACCAATGGACAGATCATGTCTGCCTGTCCATTTTTCAGGTGGACCCGACCGTACCACCCATTTTTCTCTATGGGGTGGCGGATGTCAGCCGGACATGTGTCCGCTGTCACCCAGCGACATCCAATCCGGTCTGCTAAAAACAGACAGATGGTGATACGTTCACCATCCATCTGGTGGATCGGATTACAATCGGATGAAAATGGACATGCAACGGTCTATGTTCATATCTGCTCTGCATAGCGGACACGGACCTGTCATCTGCCTGCTCAGCGGGAATCAGCAGAGAGATCCTCCACTTGGATGGATTCCACCCAATGTGAAATTAATTCCTATCATCCTCAGCTCCATCTAGTGGTCAAAATGTAGTATATTTTCTCTTGAGGTATTCCAGAGAACTACACTGCATTTTGGCTACTAGATGGAGCTGACAATCATAGGAATTATTCTATTACAGAAAAAATGGGGACACATTTGTGCAGCCTGTGTGAATGTGTGTGACATTTATCCAACAAATGTTTTAAAATATGACCCATTATAGGTATATACATAGTACATATGGGCAGATATTTTAGTTCATTCCAAAATCAGTCAATAAGGTCTAATCTGCGTAAAAAAAGAAGACTTGGGGTAAGGCCACCCATAAACCAATGAAAGCCATCGGACATGTGTGCACAATCCAACTACCCTGAGACAGCAAAATCGGATGGTCAGTTTACAATTGGAAAATGTTACTCTGCACCATCATCCAATCTATACGAAAATTAATACAGTAAGTTTTTATGGGTGCACTAATGCCGTGTACACACGATTGGACTTTCTGTCAACAAAACCAAGTCTGGGACCTACTAAGAGTGAGTTGAGCTACACCCTAGAACACTACAAGCTCAGCTGTTATTGCAACCTTTCCAACCCACCTTTCTTTGACCTAAGGCTATTTTTTTCTTCTCAAACACTTATGCCGCGTACACACGATTGGAGTTTCCGACAACAAAACCGTGGATTTTTTTCGGAAGGATGTTGGCTCAAACTTGTCTTACATACATACGATCACACAAATGTTGTCCCAAAATTCTGAACGTGAGAACGCGGTGACGTACAAGACGTACGATGAGCCGAGAAAAAGGAAGTTCAATAACCAGTGCGGCTCCTTCTGCTTGATTCCGAGCATGCGTGAACTTTTGTTCGACGGACTTGTGTACACACAATCAGAATTTCCATCAACAAAGTGAAGTTGGCAGAAAATTTAAGAACCTGCTCTCAAACATTCATGGCCGGAAATTCCGACAGCAAATGTTGGATGGAGCATAAACATGGTCGGACTTTCCAACAACAAGCTCACATCGAACATTTCCCGTTGGAAAGTCC
Source organism: Lithobates sylvaticus (assembly GCA_028564925.1). Lineage (NCBI taxonomy): Eukaryota > Metazoa > Chordata > Amphibia > Anura > Ranidae > Lithobates > Lithobates sylvaticus. The sequence continues at coordinate 35,400,077 of CM053034.1, read as the reverse complement.
GACCGTGTGTACGCGGCATTACTGAGCTTATCAGCAGTGCTAATCACATTTTCTGATATACAGCAGTGGATTAATTGTCTAATGGGCCCTGGGGCTGTTTTCAATTAATGGGCCCCCTGCCAGTTTAACTAAATCATGCATTAGGGTCAATGTACATAGACGTTTGTATTTTCCTCTGATGTGGGTTTGTGAAACATTTCAGAAAGATTATGAATTTTGAATTAGAAATTATACAGCAGTATACTCATTAAAAATGACTCGTATGATGGCGGCACATAATTTGAAAATAATGTTTTCAGAGACAAGCATTGTGCATATGTAGTGTGAACGATCATTTTATTATCTTAAAAGAAACCTTTTTCGAGAGCGATACAAAAAACATTTTGGTATCTCCATGGAACACTGGAATCTGGGGCCCCCGGGCAACCACCTGTCCCGACTTTATTATACTCTGCCATTGCTGATGTATAGAATCCATTTGAAGCAACATTCCTTATATTCTTTATATTCAAAATATGAAACGGATAGCAAGTAACACATTAATGTGTTAATGTTGCAATATTACTTACTAAAAAAACACTTTTACTATGGTATGAAATGTACCAAAATTTCAATAACAGATACTGGTGTCATAAAATGAACTAAGAATACCAATCGTGCACTTATATCAAAATTGCAGATGTACAAATACAATCAGTAACGGTATAATCTACCAGGCATTAGAATGTTACAAATCCTAGCACAAATCGCCACAGCTCAAGTTAATATTTAATATTAAAAAAGCATGTATGATGTTTTGCTTTGTGAAGGAGGAAAGTGTTCCCACTCGATTCATCCAACTTAATTATTTTTACAGAATTGCACTGTTTGAAGTAGAAAAATTAATCCCTCTCAAGTCGTATGCGAAACAGTTTTGTGGCTGGTACAAAAGTGTACAAATTAGCTACAGTGCCTATCCACAGATCTTCAAGAAAGACGTTTATCCATAGCTGAATATTAAAAAAAAATAATAAAATAAAACTCTTTTAGGCTGTCTGTATAGTCCAAGCAAAGTAACTTTGAGTCTTCACTAATTAAATTGAACAGTTTAAAAAAATACAATAGAGTGGGCGACAATGTGACAATTACAGCCTTATTACCCAAGATTCTTTTGACACTGGTGAATACTTATTCGGCAGCTTTTGTATGAATTATTATAATTTTTTTTTTTTTCGACAAAGGGAAAATTGTAGGCACAAAAATATGCTAACACAACATAGTGTTCATAGACGTGGACATGCATATAAAGGTTCTCCAGAAATTTGTCACCTTAAGGCAGGCCATACATGAATCATTTTCTTTCGTTCAACCAGTGGGATAAACAAAAGAAAATAAATAGATTCCCCCATCCGCTCAATTAATGTGGAATCGGGGAATCCTTTCTGCTGAGCTATTGCATTCTGACAGCAGGGAGGCTAAGGCCATTAGAAAACACTCATCAACACGGCCGGCTATAGCCTGCAGCACTGATTGAGCAAACATTTTCCAACAGGCTGATTGTACAGAAGTCAATTGCGATATCGACTTCTGTACAACAAGCCTGCCCATAGATGGATCCAAATTCAGCAGGTCCCTGCTGAACTAGCCGAATTTCGATCCATCTATGGCCAGCTTAAATGACCTCAAAGATAAGTTTGACCACACCCAAGTGCCATCCATCTGAAAGGCAATATTGTTTCCCTTTAAAGTGCATTTCAACATCATGACAAGTTGATGGTTAAAAAAAAAAACTCAATAACTCTTCAGTCTTCTGTTTTATCTTTGTTAAAAAAAATGAGTGATCTTTATAATTTTGTTTATAATTATGCACATAAAAAGAGATTTGTTTAAAATAATATTATTAATGTGAGCTTATGTTCTAAAATTCTTGGGGTTGATTTACTAAAGGCAAATAGACTATGCACTGCAGTTGCACCCAGCAAGGGTGTTTTCTCCAGAGCTTAGTAAATGAGAAGTTCTGCCGACTTCCATCATCCAATCATGTGAAAGCAAAAATGCATTTCTTTTTTTTTCCTTGCATGTGATTGGGTATTCTTTGCAAAGTGTCGCTTCATCTCTTTTACTAAGCTCTAGAGCAAATGCCTTTGCAGAGTGCAACAGCACTTCCAAAGTACACAGTCTATTTGACTTCAGTAGATCAACTCCCTTGCTTCTTCATTGCATTTGTAAAGATAAATGTTACAAACACCTTTCTCAATCCTAGGATTCCTCCAGAAGTTGCTAAGGGTTTATAGGGAAATGAGCAATTTCTGACTCTCAGATAAGTAACCACTGACACCAATGATCTTTTTCACTATCTGTAATGGTGATAAAATTTTTGCTGACCACCTGGGATGACCAGTGGGGCCCTTCTGTCACTGACCCTCCAAATGTCCATGTAAGGGGCCCTGACTTTCCACCCGTCTCCTCTTCTTCACTGACCACCAATCTCAGCTAGACATGTGCACACTGAAATATTTAGAATTTCATTTTCGTCCGAAAAATACATTTATTTAGTTACTCCCAAAATTTGTTTTTATTTATTTTGTTTCGTTAAAAAATGCATTCGTCCAACAATCCGAAATAGTTAAGGTTGAATCTGTCATTGAAGGCTTATGGTGTCTGTCGAATGTTCTAAGAATATTTGACGGAATAGCTTGTAGGCGGAGGATTGGACGGAGCAGCTAAACTGTACGGCGCTGCAATAGTACATTTCCGGTCGAATGTTCCGCCTACAAGCTATAGTAGAATTCTAATGTTGTATGACACTAGTAATAATTATATTTATTAATTAGTTAGCCAACATTAGAATTATTCTATAGCCTATGGGCGGAGCATTTGACCATAAATGTCCACTCGCAGCGACTGCTTCGTCGAATCTTTATGTCGAATCTTCATGTCGAATCTTTTATCTCTATGTCGAATAATCTTGGACTAATAGAGTTAGGTTAGTCACATTCAACCTTTTTTGCTATTGTCTCTATAATGTTGAATCTTTTCTCTCTATGTCAAATCTTTTCTCTCTATGTAGAATAATCTTGGACTAATAGAGCTAAGGTTAGGCACATTCCACCACAGGTTCTATTGTCAGCGTCATGTCGAATCTCCTATCTATATCGAACTGTTGTCACAACGAAAACGAAAATAAAGCATTTGTTTATGTACGATCTTTTGGTTTTTGGATTCTGCACGTTCGTTATCGTTTGTTAAAACGATAACGAAAATACCCTAAATTCAGACGAAAACTAATGCACATGTCTAATCTCAGGGAGCTTTATGGGAAACAACAAACAAATAGTTATCACCGGAACACGTAGGGTTATATTAGATGCGTGTGGTACTGCATTTTATATGTATTGTATGTCCATGCAAATTTTTACATGGTTCTGTACTATTTTATCGGCTTGACGACCAACTATGCTATTTATATCCTATGACATTTATTTAAATATATATTGAGACTGTGTTTACTTCTGGTATGCTTAATGGCTATCCGTATTCACCTCACTCAAAGTCCCAGGGCGACTTTTCCATTTTTTGTTCCACAACATTGGGATGGAGCTGTTCTATCGGTGACACCAGACCTTTTCTCCCTTGCATCAATGTCAGCATTTGGGGATTTCCTCTCCTTGGAGGCGTAAAATGTGTGATTTCTTATCACTTTTTGTCTCACTGACAATGGTCAGGACAAGAGAGTAGGCTTTTTTGATGAGGACACAGACACCAATAAAATCCCTAAAGAGGTTCTAACAGATTCAAATGCTATCAGTATAGAGTTAACCATGAATGATGCACCCTGAATTATTGTTCTTTCTCCAGTGCGAGTGGAAATAACTATTGTGTGTGGCATTTTTGTACATGGGTGCACATGACAGGCACATTTTTGTTTATATGGTGGCAAGGAGCTTTATATATATTTTTTTCTTTTGATTTAGTGCAACTTTAATCCATGTCCTCTGTGTGATGTGCCAGTGGTGGGGAGTATCTCTCTCCCCCCTGGCAACAGCTATAACAGTGGGTGCCCATGGGTGATATCATTGCTATATCATTGCCCTGTTGTCAATTGTGCATATCACGCAGATGAGTCAAATAGGAAATAGAATTATGCTAATTTGTATGAAGCATAATCGGGAGCAGTGGGGAGGCAGCATATATTGCATGTTATATACAAGTTATATTGTTATATAATATAAATCATATTATTATTCTTGCATAAACCCAATTGTGACAGGTCCTCTTTAAAATAAAGAATACATCACGGACGTTTTTTTTTTTTTTCTACTCCTTTTTTTTTTTTTGCTTATGTTTAGGTGAAATATTTCTATCAGCTTTTTGGTAAGCAAACAAGAAACAGCCTTTATTATATTAAAAAAATGGGAGAGATCAAGAGTGATAAGAAAACAGCATGCAAACCAGGCAGATGGAACTAGCTCGTTTAAAATTATCAGCAACATTTCATGTGTGAAACAGGTCTGTGACCATGCTGAAATTAAGGGAATGGATTAACAAACATTTGGCACAAAATTACAGTCTGAGATAACATTTAAATGGAATGTATTTAATTTCCTTCAGTAATGACCAGAATGAAAATCTAGCCATGGGCATCCAATGATCAGAACTGTAAATATATAAAAGATGTACCCTGGGATTCAATCAAATCTTGCCAGTATTTAGCAATTACTCTTCAAGACATTTTTGCAATTCGAAGTTAATTTGGAGGAGGCACCACATGGAGTACTAACTAATCAGCCATGAAATACTAGTAGTCTGCCAGTAGTAACTGCAATCTACCAACCCTTTCCAGATACTCTGTCCAATCCCTCCAGGCAAAGCTATGGCACCGGTAGAAGTGAATCTTGTCCAGTCCATCCTGCCTCCAACACATTCCTATTGGTCGGTGAGGCCGTCCATCACAGTGGGCAGCCAATATGAACGTGTTGAGGGTAGGAGGAAGTTGGTAAGCTGCAACATCACCATGAAATGTTGGGCCTTTTTCTGATCAGAATGCCCTAGTTTTTGGGTAGAGCTAAAGAAAATTTGAACTTGTCCAACTGTTTGCTCTTTGATTTGAGCGAGGGACATTGATCAAGTGTGAATAAATTCATTTCCACATATTACTTAAAGTGGAACTTTACCCATACCAACTTGATACAAAATAATGTTCTTTAGCAAGGAAGATACATTCCACATTAATAATTATTCTGCCAAAATTAGTGTGTGCTGTATATTGCCTTCAGAATTGTTCCTGTTTCTTTTTACTGGAGGCTGCCATTTTGCTGAAGCCCAAAGTAGTAAGAAGCAGTAAATCTTCAGGATGTCAGCTGATTGGCCTTTAGTGACTCAGATTTTTAGCAGAATGGAAGAAATTGAGTGCAGCTGAGCATGTGCAGAGCAGGGTGAGATAATGGGGTTGATTTACTAAAGAGAAAAAGACTGTGCACTTTGCAAGTGCAGTTGCTCCAGAGCTTAGTATATGAACTGGACCTCTGTTGACTTCCATAATCCAATCATGTGCAAGCAAAAATGCTGTTTTTTTTCCTTGCATGTGATTGGGTACTCCTTGTAAAGCGAAGCCTTACCTCATTTACTAAGCTATACCTGCAAAAGGGGCCAGCCTGAAGTGATCTAAAGTTCTAAAGTAAGGACTAAAGTTGCACTTTAAAAAATGGAATCGGGTTATCTAGCAAAGTTTCTGGGTACCTTAAAGTGCATGTGAGCCCTAACAGAAATAAAATGTAGGCCCTGCATCGACAGGCTTTTGTTGTCTTCTGTCACTATGGGGTTCATTTACTAAAGGCAAATAGAATGTGCACTTTGCAAAGTGCAATTGCACTCTGCAAGCTCAGATGCGCCAAAGCTTAGTAGATGAGATAAAGCTTCACTTTGCAAAGAATACCCAATCATGTGCAAGGAAAATAAAAAAAAACAGCATTATTGCTTACACATGATTGGATGATGGAAGTCAGCAGAGCTTTTGCTCATTTACTGAGCTTTGGAGCAACTGCTCTTGCAGAGTGCAACTGCACTTTGCAAAGCTCACAGTCTATTTGCCTTTAGTAAATTAACCCCTATCTGTCTACATGCACTTCAGCAATTCCTGCATGGCATTTCTCAGAGATGGTTTTACCACTGTGTATACGCCCACGTGTGTCAGACCTTATAGTCACCCTATAGTCACATGGGCTTCCCAGATGTGATAGGGAGGAAATGCTGAGGGTAGAAAATACACTGAAAACTGAGCATGTGCAGAGCTGCCAACACTGCTCTGCAAAATTCTCAACTGCAGTGGGGACATGGACAGAAGGGGGAGATAAAGTACAGCAGAATTAATCAGGATTTTTGCAGAATACAGAAAACAAATCCCATGGTGACTGAGTGAGTATGAACGGCATGTTGTACAGCATTTATAGCTCATACAGAATATGCTGCCTATTTGGTAAACCGGCACTGTCTGTAGGTTCAGGGTTTGGAGGATGCAGGTTTTAAATGTAGTTTTTTTTTTTGCGTTAGTTGAACTCATTAGACTTGTGTCTTTTTCCAACCTAACTATGTAATAAGGTAACATTGATCGGTGAATGGAGGCTTTCATTATAAACTAATCAGTCAGGTGTTTTGCTTCCTGATGCAGCCCAAATAGCTACAAAAACTATCAACTCCGATAAGTAATTATAACTTCAAAAATGCAAACCACACTGATTCCAAAATGTCATAAACTACCCAGAAACAAATTAGCATAATGTTTTTTGTTCAGTTTCAAAGATTTATCTAATATTTGTTATATCAGCAGTCACACTGTTTACATATATAACACGATTTTCCAGTGGCTGATTAAAGCAAAACTGCCTCTTTTTCCCAGCAGAAATCAATTAATCTTTATCTTCAACAAAAGGATGCTGTTCACAGCCAGTGGTGAAGACAATGTTAATAAAAAAAAAAAAGGAGTCCTCATGATTGGACTCCATTGATTTGCACCTTTGACAATTTTATAACGTCAACCAGGAAAACAACTTGGCCTCCGGCGACTGGAGCAGGAGCATATTTTTTCTTGGTGCCGCTGGCATTTAGGTCCCCGGGATTCGGTAAGAGTAACCATCTATACCTTCTTTGGATATTGTTTATCTTTGGATGCCATATGGTTTTTGTTGCCATCACAGTTCCAGTTTGGGAAGAATCCCCTCTTGGTTGGACAGACCTTTGTGGAACTTTTGTTTAGTTTTTACACTTATCCTTGGGACTCACTTTTATATTATTTTTATTTGCATTGTTATTTTTCAGCGCTACATTTTTTCACCCATCGTCTTTTTTCTTATTTTAATACACTATAACATATTCTGTGAGCTTCGCACAGTGTGCATTAGAAGCTTCAGCAAGAAAAGTAGGGTCCTGCTCATTTCCTGGTTGGAGCATGCCAAACAGTTCACAAAAAGGATATCAGGGAACTGGAGAAAGTGCAGAGAAGAGCAACCAAACTGATAAGAGGCATGGAGGAGCTCAGCTATGAGCTTTAGAAGAGGAGATTAAGGGGGGAAATGATCAACATGTACAAATACATAAGTGGTCCATATAGTGAACTTGGTGTAGAGATATTTACTTTCAGGTCATTACAGAGGATAAGGGGGCACACATTACATCTGTAGGAAAAGAGATTTAACCTTCACATTATGGGAGGCCCGTCTATTAAGGGCGCACGGACGCCACCCCCTCTATCCACGCCGCCCCCTATTCAGGCATCTGGCCCCTTTCAAGACGCTGGGTGCATGAATTACACGGGCGGGGTGGTTTTTTGAAGCACCTGATTAGAGCCATAAATAGGGTGGACTCGTGGTGCAGAGCATTGCGCTCGGAGCCCACCCAGGTATGTTAGAAAAGCAAATGAAGATTCGCTTTTCTATCACTGAATCGCCTCTCCGCCAATCAGGAAGTGCGGGTCTAATACCAGTTTCCCGATTGGCTGAAAGATGAGGTGATCCTATTGGATGCCTAGGAGGAGGGGGATTAACAACGGATGCCGCCATGATCCATACCACAGGAGAAGGAAGAAAGCTGCGGGACACGCTGCCTGCCCGCCCATTTCCTAGATGGGGTAAGTACGGGGCTTTGATGTCCAGACTGTCCTCCGGGGGAAGAGTTGCAAAAACTATGGTTTTCTAAAAAAATATATATATTTTTTTATAATTTTTTTTTTTTTTTTTACTTTTTTTTTTTTTTTTTACTTGATTACTATCACACGGGGTTAATAAGCCCCTATGTGATAGCATTGAGTGGTGTCAGGTACTCTTTATGGAGACATTAGGGGTCTAATATACCCCAATGTCTCCCCTGCCCTTCACACCATCTAACCAGGTACTGATCGGCTTGGTTAGATGTGTCCCCTGGCTGTACTGGCCAGGAAAGGGTGCATCTGAAACTGGATCATTGTTTACATGTGAGATGGAAGCATGGATGTGCCTTGATCTCACAAGCCATTAGCTTGTGATTAAAGGTTCATTCTTTGAAGTAGTATGTCCAAAGAGCTGAACCTTGTTATAAAGGTATATAATGAAAATGGAAAGGTTTTATTTAAATTGTATTTACTAATTAGCATGTTGATAAGGGGTAAAGGAGTAACCAGGGAATGTAAAATATAAGCACGGTAAATGTCAGCCTTATGCCCCGTACGCACGGTCAGATTTTCAGACGGAAAATGTCCTATCGGACCATGTTGTCGGAAATTCCGACCGTGTGTGGGCTCCTTCGGAAAAAAGTTTGAGATCCTGCTCTCAAATTTTCCGACAACAACGTCCTATCGGACTTTTTCCGATCATGTGTAGCGAATTCCGACGGACAAAGTGCCACGCATGCTCAGATCACATTACAAGACCAAAGCTATTGGCTACTAGCCTCTACGTAGTCCCATCATACGCAACGAACGTCACCACGTTCAGGATGATCAGATTTTCCGACAACTTTGTCCGACCGTGTGTATGCAACACCAGTGTTGGACAAAATCCGTCAGAAAAATCCGACGGATTTTGTGGTCGGAATTTCCGACCGTGTGTACGGGGCATTAGTCCAATACTACAACAATAGTTATTGCTGTCTGTGTTTGTCCCCTCTAGGACCTGTCAAGGGGTCTCCAGAACAGGCAATGAGCTATAGCAGTAAAATACATTTTAACAAAAGTGGAGTGGTCCTTTAAATGTTAATGCAATTAAATATCCTGCTTTCCTGAAAACTTCAATTAAATTTAACTGAACTGCAGATATAGAAAACAGAAAATAAATAAATAGGAACGGTTAATATCCACTTTGACACAATAGTATACATTAAAGGCATTTCCATACTTGGCTGGTATTCTTATAACTTGGACACAGTTAAATAAACTGTAATCTAAAAAGAAGCTTCATCCTGAAAATGCATGCCAATCATTTCTTACAGGGCAGGGGGTGAGATAGTCCCAGGGGTGATACATTCCTTACATTTAAATGTCAAAGAAAATGCAAGAACATTACAACTTTCTCCAAACAAATACAAAGACATCTCTTTTTTCCCGATGTTCTGTTCCGTACTGAATAATACCTACTCATGTTCAATTAGATGTACTCATAAACCTGCAATGGATGCTGTTATATTTTTGATCACAGGATTGCTTTAAGCTCCATACATATTGTGTTCTTTTCTCGACTGCAAGGTAACTGGGATAATCTGTGTGATCTCTACAGACATTTAGGTGGAGGTTTAAAAAAAAAAATACACAGAGTCTACAAGACAGGATAAAACCGTGCTCTGCCTATTTTTGTAGCAGAGCATTTCTCTCCTTTACCAGGATATTAATGTTGTAAAATGTTCTTGCTATTAGTGCAGAGAACACTATTTTGACATGAGCTAAGCATGCAGCAGGCTAGAGGTTGGTGTTGGGGTCTAGTTAAGAGGTTAGATTAGTGTTAGGTTCAAACACTGGGTTAGGTTAGGATAGGTGTCAAGGTTAGGGGTTAGTAATAAGGGTTTGTTTACAGCAAAGAAGTAAAATGGCAGTAAAGTGCTTGAGTGGCAGAGGCACCCTTAGTATTATGTACTAGTGCTTAGGGAGAGGTCGGTGTCATCATAATTGATTTATTTATTACACCAAATATCCATCCTGTGGCTACAGTAAGCCTGTAGCTTAACGTGAATGTTTATTCAAATTATGTCAACTCTGACCTCTCGCTATAGTATACAGTAGCACACATTACCAAGGGTTCCTCTGCCAATTGAGCACTTGACATTTTCTATTTCTTCTTTGCTGTAAATAAGCTTAACCACCTCCTAATGTCCCACATGAGGACCTAGGCTGAGTTTCCTGAGGCATTGCAAGGCATTGAGACGAGGTTTTCTCCACATGCACACTCGGGGGGTTGTGTTGACCACATTATTCCTTTACACGCAACCTCGCCAAATGTAAGGTTACTGCTTTAAAAATTTTCTATGTTAAATAGTACTGTCTACCTGCTACAACATAAGAACTCTCCTCCTATTTTTGCTTATTTCAGTGGACACCTTGGAGATACCCGTACATCTTTGAGGAATGGATCACCATTCCCGTTTAAAATTAAGTCATAAGGGTTTTGTTTAGGTAAGAGTAAAGTGTTGGGCAGGTTATAATTTTAAGGGATTAAGAGAATAATGAAATAATATTAAAATGTTGAGAGTTTGAGAGTTAAAATTCCTAAATCTCTCAGTAGGGATTTTATTTTTGAGATATCTACACTTGAGTTCCAGGTCTGCACACCTGCCATAGGTATGATGGGAGGTTCCTATTCTGGGTTTTAGATTTTTTTTATTGTATATAATAGAGAATGTAACAGCTGGATCTGGAACACACAAAGGTGGGAGGAAACACTAAAAACTCCCTGTTAGACAGAAATTATGGCACTGCTGGAGTATCCAAGACACATAGGAAGTCACTGTCTAACCCAACCCATCAACTTTCACCTATAAATAATACTAAATAAACACATTGAGACAAATCCTACTTCAGTTAAAGGTTGAAAGTTTTTCTACCTTCAATCATTCTATGCATGAAGGTAAAAATCCTTCTGTGTGCTGCTCCCCCCACAGCCCCCTAAAACTTTTCTTTTTACTTTTAATAAATATATGTCTTTTTTTTAATTATTATTGTATATTTTCTTTATTGTAAATTTTCATTAAACATTACGCATTCAAGTAGAAATATATAAAACAAATATATGTGACATATATAAACCTATGTAACAGTTTGATAGCATAACCATCAATGTCAAACAGTAAAACATTCTACACTTTCGTAAGTCGAAGTCCAAAAACAAAGATGGCTCCTTGTAACCTAACAGAAGCAATGTCAATAAGATCATAGTGGTTAGCAGTCTCGCATGGGATAGGGGGAGAAAAATAACCTGTTTGAATGACTCTTAGCTAGTTAGTTATAAGACCTAGACTTATAGAATTGTTATCATTACATTTTACAAAATAAATAAGTCGTGTCCATATTGAGAATATCCTAGAATAGCAGCCCCCCCAGATAAAACACAGGTCGAACATAAAGATGATAGGTACCTGCAACTTGGGTGAATGAGCTAAGGTGACTAAGTCAAGAGCTGGGATTTTTAGTTTGCCCAGTTAGTTGGTTAGAGAGGCTATATGTCTTTTTGATTTTTTATCTGCAGCAAAAGTTAAAAAATATACATCTAGGAAAGTCAGACCACGCACTCTTACACACACAAACTCTCCGGTGGTCCGGCATGACCTATTGGACACTGCTCTAGCTCATTAGGCCTCATGCACACGGACATTTTTGCAGCCGCGTTTTTGAGCGTTTTTTGCAGCTTAAAAACGCCTGTCCATGTTAGTCTATGGCTTCATGCCCACCTAGGCATTTTTGAGCTGCAAATGGCATAGGCGTTTTTAAGCTGTAAAAAAAACCCAGGACCAGTGCGTTCCGTGGCGCTGGGCTAGAGCTGTAAAAACGCGAATCGCGCAAAAACGCACAAAAATGCACAAAAACGCATACCGGCGTTTTTGAGCTGCAGCGTTTTTTTGCTGCAAAAAGTTGATTGGACACTGTAATCCCTGTATAGTAAATTAGAGATGTGTAAAACGCTAATTAACGCTGACGCTAAAAAACGTGCAAAAACGCCAATGCAAAACGCGGTAAAAGTCAAGTTTTTTTAGGCTGCTTTTTCCAGACGTCCAACCTAGCTTTACAGCCCGTTTTTTAAAACGTCCGTGTGCATGAGGCCTTAGAGTAACATTCGGGGTGGTGTGTCTAACAGCTGGGCTTCTGCTTGTGTGTGAGCTTAGTAGTATGTCTCTCATAGTGCTGCCAGTGCAGGGGTTTTTGCAAAAGAAAAGTAAAACTAGGCATGCTCAGTACTGGATTTACGAATGACTGCAGAGTAAAAACAAATAGGAGGTTTTACTGGGCTTTAAAAAGTGGAATCAGTCCCTTTTTGCCTTCCAATTTTGGTGCTTCCCTACTAAGACCTTGGTAATCTCAATTTATACTTCCATTCTCTGCATTCATGGTATTTTTTTATTACCATGTACTACCCCAGGGACCCCTACTACCTCAAATTTTTCTTCCCTATCTATTTTTTCTCCTACCTAAGATTTCTTTTTCTTTTATCTTATTTCTCTCTTTTACTTTTTCCTCTTATTCTCCCTCTTTTCTTTCAATTTACTCTTTATATAGTTCTGGTAGCAGAGTTTCCAGCACCAAGTGGCCCCCGAGATACGGGGCCCCAAAGTCGGTTTGCAAAATGTAATTTTCTGCTGCAGAAAAGTGCTTGACATTTTCCGAACCAAATTTGGGCCCCCGTATCTCGGGGCCACTTGGTGCTAAGAACCCCGTCTTTGGATATGTTGTAGTCCTAGTTCCACTGGGTTTGCACACCAAATGTGGGGTTCCTAGCACCAAGTGGCCCTGGGATACGGGGCCCCAAAGTCGGTCAACTGTAGACTGGGACCCTTTGGGTGCAGCTAGGGGGCATCTAGGAACCTTAACTGCCAAGTTTGAAGTTCGGGGGACCTATGGCTGCAAATGGGCACAGTGAGGCATGCAAATGGGCACAGTGAGGCTGCAAATCGGCACAGTGAGGCATGCAAATCGGCACAGTGAGGCATGCAAATGGGCACAGTGAGGCTGCAAATGGGCACAGTGAGGCTGCAAATGGGCCTTGTTGACCCTCTTTTCTACATTTCTCACCCTAGGCTTATACTTGAGTCATTAAGTTTTCTCATTTTTTTGTGGTAAAATTAGGGCTTATATTTGGGTTGGCTTATACTTGAGTATATACAGTAGTTCCAATATGTAGTATAAGATTTTAGATTCTATAATAAATATATATATTATATATAGAATATATTTTAAGACCTTTTTTCTTTTTTCCCTACTAAGACCTTGGTAATCTAGATTTATACCTCCATTCTCTGCATTCATGGTATGTGTTTATTACCATGTACTACCCCGGGGACCCCTACTACCTCTAATTTCTTTTTCCCTCTTCTTCTTTCTTTTTTTCTTTTATCTTCTTTCTCTCTTTTACTTTTCCCCCTATTCTCTCTCTCCTCTTTCAATTTACTCTTTATATAGGTCTGGTAGCAGAACTTTTATTTCCTTTGTTATGATTATACCAATTGTACATAGTTCCAATATGTAGTATAAGATTTTAGATTCTATAATAAATTCTTTCTTTTTATTTTTTTTATCTGAGGTCATCTTATATAAACCTGGTCTAAGTTGGTTTTATCCTCTCTTATACAATGTATGACGCAATCTTTTGAGTAGTTCGATCCATGCTAAAATTGTTTTAGTTAAACTACTTTTAGTTTATGTTGGAACTTCAACTCAATATTATTACCATATATGTGATGTTTTCTTTTTCTGCCACCATATGTACTTATGTATACTAATTGGTAAAATTCAATAAACAAATTTTTCGAAGAAAAAGGGGAATCAGGATTCTATAAACCAGCAGGGAATACTGGACAACGCTAATATGAATACAAGACTCCACTAGGCCTTATTATGTACACCTTACATATGCCCATTCCTAAGAAGAGGAGCTACTACTCATATGTCATTTTCCTTGGCCTCTCCACAAGATCCCCCCAAGAAACCCCCTAACTTCCCTTTAGGTTACCCAGCATCCTCTGGTGAATGATGTCGTGTTTACCATTAAAATGGGAGCTTTTCTTGTTATTTTGCAGCCGAATGTACCTTCCAAAAATAACCTTTTCTATATTGGAAGGAAGAAAAAAAGATCTAGATTTAGATCTTTAATGTGAAGTGAAATGTTCATGACTCAAATTGAAAGTGATGTGTCTGCTCCCCGGTTAAGGTAATGAAATGGATTTAACGCTGGAAATTCTTTTAATGCATTTTTATTTCTTTTGCTTTTACTTTTTGTAGCGATGGCTAACTCCATTCTAAAATATTTCTCAATTAGATGCATATTAATTTAAAATACAGCCTAATTAAAACTGCTTACAGGGACACTTTCATCAAGGGCAATAAATGTGATGTGCTAATTACATTTTTTCTCATCGTCAAATGGCTCAATATTAAATTTTGTTTAGTAGTTTTACATAGTTTAAAGTGGATGTAAACCTGATTCATGAAATTTGAGCTGGGAACATATATATGTAGTGTTTTCTCATCTCTTTCCAAAGTACTGAGTCCTGTGGTTTTCTCCTGCTCTGTAGCTCTGTTATTAGCCTGATAACATCTGACAAGTTCTCCGAGATGGGTGATAAAAGCAACCTGAAATTTGTGTAGTGGAAGGTTGCTATAAATAGATTAGCAGAGAGCTTGGCTTCTCACAGCAGAGCTCTGCACATTACTTCCTTCCTTTGCCAATGAGGAGAGGGGGTGTGTGCCCTTTCTCCAATCAGCTGTCTTGGCTGTATTCCAATAATCCACTCCAGTGGTGAACAGGAAGAGAAAATCTGTAATACGAAGTGCACTTTCTAAACAGTATATAAAGCTGAAGACAGCAGATATACATGTAAAACTTATGTAGGGAGATTTGTCTCATCTCTGTGTATCATCTAAGGCTGATCACTTCACTGGGTATATGTAAGGGTTTACATCCACTTAACTACAACCATTTATTTTTTATGTTTTTAGATTTTGTAATGAGTGGGGAGGGATTAAAGACTTTGGCAGGCTTGTATTGCTCTTATTATGCTCTTTAAAGGATTTTCCCTTTACCTAATGTGTCACTAAAACAGGAAGTGAGGTAAAAGAAAGTAATAAAAAACCTGACAGAGGTTGTTCTGTTGGTCACATCGATGGTGACGTTCCTTTAAATTAACTAGTTAAGGACCGGAAGGATTTGACCCCTTAATGTCCAGGCCATTTTTTGCGATACGGCACTACGTCATTTTAACTGACAATTGCGCGGTCGTGCGACATTGTACCCAAACAAAATTTATGTAATTTTTTCCCACAAATAGAGCTTTCTTTTGGTGGCATTTGATCACTTAGTCATGGCAGATTCTTTACTATAGGTTCCCTTTAAAATGGATGCAATTGCAATAGATGTAATTATAGCGTATTGAAATTAACCTATATAATCTTACTGTGTATGCTACAGATAAGAAAGGCCTGGAAAATTAATTCTTTGGTGATTTAGCAGAATGGAGTCCATTTCTTACTCTGCACATATACAATACTGTATGTGCTGACACAAGTATACGGAAAGGAGAGGAGAGTGAGCAAAGAGATGATCTCATTAGTTTGCTGCTTCTTTATTGTTCAATCACAGTTTGAAGAGAGGCAGTTAACATTGTAGTGCTTGTCTATGGGGAAAAATAACTGCACCAACCTGGCTGTTCTGTCTGCTAGAGTTGTGTAGATCACACCCCACTCTTCCTCCCTCCTTCCTTACCCCCCCCTTTCTTTTCCCACCTCCTCTCTCCTCTCTCTTGCTTTCCTCCTTCTCAAACTCTCCCCAATTTTCCCCTGCCAATTTATCTTTTTTTACTACCTCTTCCTTTTCTATGACATGACATCGGGGAGGAGAAATGGCTAATTGGGCCCAATTTGGACATTTTCAATTAAGGGTGTACTCACTTTTGTTGCCAGAGGTTAAGACATTAATGACTGTGTGTTGAGTTATTTGAGGGGACAGCAAATTTACACTGTTATACAAGCTGTACACTCCCTACTTTACATTGTAGAAACGTGTAATTTCTTCAGTGTTGTCACATGTGTGAGGGGTGTACTCACTTCTTTTGTGAGATACTGTATGTATATGTATATAATAGTAAATAATGAAACAAATATAAAAAATAAAAAAATGAAATAATAATGAAACAAATATAAAAAATATGCCACCCTTGGCCATGTGTTTTTAGTGTGGGTGCATGCAACTGCAGAAGCTTGTAGGATGATGGGACTGAGCCAGCTAATCGGAGTTTAACAATCAGTGGCTCTGCCTGACGTCCGGTCCTCCCTTTCGGCTGAGCATGTAACAGCATGCAATATTTTCTGCAGGTCAGGTAAATAATAATTTTCTTTTACTAATCATTTACTATAACTAGGGACATTGATGGGCACTGTTGTGTAGGGAGGCTATTTTCCCAATCAAGCATTTCCAACAGCTCAAGCCATTCTTTCCTTTATTATAGCTTTAACTTTTTTTTTTTTGGAGGGTTTTGATTGTTTGTTTAAGTGCTTTCTAAACAGTTTAAAGTAATCAAAGTCAACTAAAAAGGAAGACTTTGAAAACTTAGGAAAAGTTTTCTTTTCAGTAATTGACCTGTACTTATACATGAGGCACAAGCACGCAACAATGGAGGTCTACATTTGGCTTTGCGGTAAACAGTAACTAAACGCAGACCTCCCAAAGATTCATAAAAAAAAAATCCAACTAATATGAGCACTTAACTTGGCTATGTGCCAGACCTCTTTTGTGAGGTTAAAAAAATATGTCCCAGGGACACCTAAAAAGGATTAAACAAATTGACTTCTCAGCTCAGCAGTACAGCTGGGGGAATGCTAAACACTTTCAAGATAGTCCAAGAATTATTATAGTCTTTCATTGTGTTTTATTTGCCTCAGTAACCTGCAAATAAAATAAGCAACAAATTACATTTTGGCAGCAGGGATTTTAACACTTTCCCAAATGAACTGTCCCCGGAACGTGCCAATGAATGTAAAATAAGCAAACAAAACACTGACCATGCTTAATAAAAAATACCCCTTAATGAAATAAATCACAAGGTATTTCTATGCAGTCTTGGTTTGGACCTTGCTGTTCTATTGGGAATACAACAGAATTACCATGAACTAACATTTCTGTTTACATCTCTTATTGGAGTTTTAATTGTGTCTTATGTTGCTTTCTTTTGGTTTGTTGTTCTGTTTGAAGTACTACCTCTGAGATTAAGGGAACACATTTGTTTTTTTGTTTTTTTTTAAAGGAACCAGACACCTAGAAAACAACAGCTTCTCTAACCCTTTATGTTAGCTTTAAAGCGGTAGTGACCCACAAAGAAAATAAAAATCTTCTCCCTGCAAGTTAATGTCATAATGTGCTAGTATGCATTCCCATACTAGCATATTATGAAAGACTTACCTGAAAACGAAGCCCTCCAGCAGCACACTGTCACTGGTGACAAGGCTTCCATCTTCACCCGTTCTTTCTTCTGGGTTTGCAGGCTGCAGGCATCTGATTAGCCTAACTGCGATGTTGTCAATCCCGCGTGCATGCTGAGCCACGAGGTTGTCGCGGCCACGGCACGCCGCTGTCATCACCAGCGCTGCTTAAGTAAATAACTTCTAAATGGTACATATTTAGGAGATATTTACTGCACCTACAGGTAAGCTTAGTATAGACTTACCTGTCTCTACTACTACTTTAAAGTGACACTAAACCTTTGTTTTTTTTAAATAACAAACATGTCATACTTACCTCCACTATACAGTTCGTTTTGCACAGTGTGGCCCTGAACCTCGTCTTCTGGGTCCCCCGGTGGCACTCACAGCTCCTCCTCGCATCAGTAAACCCCCAGGGAGAGCGCTTCCCTGGGGGCTACCTTCCCGAGTCCAGCATTTGCGTCTATAGACACAGAAGGCCGGACTTGGCGCCGCCCCCCGGTGCCTGCGTCATTGGATTTTATTGACAGCAGCGGGAGCCAATGGCTGTGCTGCTATCAATTTTTCCAATCAAGAGCCAAGAACTCCGGGCAGAGAGGAAGAGTGCATCTCTGCCAAGGGAACGAAGGGCTCAGGTGAGTAAAATGGGGTGCTGGGGGGCCGGTCAGTGTCAGAAGTTTTTTCACCCTAATGCATAGGATGCATTAACCTCCCTGGCGGTATCCCGAGTCTGGCTCAGGGTGGAATTTCAGAACAAAAAGCTGTAACCCAGAGCCAGATTCGTAATCGCATTGCAGGATCCAGGCAGAGCTTACTTACCTTGTCCCCAGGATCCTGGAATGTCTCCCCGCCGTGTGAGTGGGTCGTCCTCCGCTCAATCACAGAGCCGTGCTCCGTTGCCTGCAAGCGGTGCGACGGAGAAAGGCGCCAAATTAAAAAAGTAAAATACACACTATACATACAGTATACTGTAATCTTACAGATTACATTACTGTATGAAATTATTTCACATCCCTTTTGCCCCTAGTGGTTTGTCCAGTGCCCTGCATGCAGTTTCATATTATAAAAAAACTTTCTTTCTGCTAGGAAACTGGAGATTGTCCAAAGCAAACAAAACCATCAAAAGTGGTTTTAGACCAGTTAGAAAACAGCGATAAGAAATTAGAAACACTTGCAGAATTGAGTGATAGTGATTTGTGGGGAGCAAATTTCCGTGTTTTTAATTTGATTACATTATTGAATACTTTTTATTATTATTATTATATTATTATTTGGTATAATTATTTTTAGTTATTTATTATATTATAATTTATGATTCTGTGTTTCAAACTTTATCATACCCAGGATGTCTACTAGACTCTGGTTTGGACAGATTTAAGTGAGTTATTCCTATGAATTGCAAGCCTACAATATAAAACGCCAAATTTCCATGCAAAATAATGGTACCGCTTTCAGCACCAAAAATCTGAAATAATCATACCGCCAGGGAGGTTAAGGTAAAAAAACACAAGGCTTTACAACCCCTTTAAGTTTCAAGAGCTTGGGGATTGAAATTAAGAAGTGCCACTTCTGGAAAATATAGTAATATTATATATATATAAATAATATAGCAAGCTCCTTGAGGCGATTTAGTTTACAGTTGCAGCGCTATACAAGTTATTCATTCATTCAGTAATATCCTATACTACCCCACTCCAGCACTGAAGCTATTGTATTAACACTAATTCTCTCTGTACCTCTTACTCTCAAACTAACCTTTCCAGTAAACCTCTAACACTAACCTTTTTATTAACTCTAAAGCCCCATACACACGGTCGGACTTTTTCATGGATTCTGTCCGATCGGACAATGTTGTTGAAAAATCAGACCGTGTGTATGCACCATCGGACAGTGTACGTCGGATTTTCCGACGGACAAAGTCTTATCTCCTGCTGGAAAGATTTGCCGACAACACGGTCCGATCACACCAAATCCGATCGTGTGTACGGTTGTCCGACGGACAAAGTGCTACGCATGCTCAGATCACATTACAAGACCAAAGCTATTGGCTACTAGCCTCTACGTAGTCCCGTCGTAGGCAACAAACGTCACCACGTTCAGAATGATCGGATTTTCCGACAACTTTGTCCGACCGTGTGTACGCAAAACCAACATCGGACAAAGTATGACGGACATGATCCGACGGACCTGGTCCTCGGATAGTCCGAGCGTGTGTATGGGGCTTCACACTCTTACACAGCGCCGGATTTAGACCTTGGGAGGCCCGGGGCACTTCAAGTTCTGGGGCCCCCAACATAGAAATAAAATTATATGACAAATAAAAACGTGAATTGAAATGAATGATAAACCACATTTGCTCTAAAAAAAATGTTTTCTCAAGTTTATTGACTGTAAGAATACACATTACAAAGGTAATTGGAACTGGCAAGTCATATATCACAGTTATGTATCAAACTACAATAATTACAAAAAGTATTTTTTCCTGCACTTAGCATCTGCAAAATCTTTAACCACTTCAATACCAGGCACTTTTGCCCCTTCCTGTCCTGGACAATTTTCAGCTTTCAGTGCTGTCACACTTTGAATGACAATTGTGTGTTCATGCAACACTGCACCCAAACAAAATTTTTATAATTTTCTTCCCACAAATAGAGCTTATTTTGGTGGTGTTTGATCACCTCTGCAGTTTTTCATTTTTGTGCTATAAACGAAAAAAGACTGACAATTAAAAAAAACAAAACTGATGGGCACTGGTAGGCAGCACTGATAGGTGGCACTGATAGGCCACACTGATAGGCCGCACTGATGGGCAA
The DNA here is from genome assembly GCA_028564925.1 of Lithobates sylvaticus. Classification (NCBI taxonomy): domain Eukaryota; kingdom Metazoa; phylum Chordata; class Amphibia; order Anura; family Ranidae; genus Lithobates; species Lithobates sylvaticus. The sequence continues at coordinate 35,379,650 of CM053034.1, read as the reverse complement.
TGACATTTGTGAAAAAAAAAGTTTTTCTTAGATTCTGTCATAAAATTTTGTTTTCCCCTTCACTGGCGGGCACTGATAAGGTGGCACTGATGGGCACTGATGAGGAGGCACTGATATGTTGAATTGATGGGCATTGATAGGTGGCACTGATATGCAGCACTGATGGGCACCAATAGGTGGCACTGATATGGAGCACTGATAGGCACTGATAGGCGGCACTGGTGGGCACTGATAGGTGGCACTGATGTGCACTGATAGGTGGCACTGATGGGCACTGAGAGGCAGCTCTGATGGGCACTGACAGGCCTCTGTGATGGTCACTGACAGGCGGCTGTGATGCCGACTAAAACTAAAATGGCATTTTAGTCAAAAGACTAAAATGGGACTAAAACTAAAATGCCATTTTAGTCAAAAGACTAATGCCTTGTACACACGGTCGGACATTCCGACCACAAAATCCGTCAGATTTTTTCTGACGGATTTTGAGCGAAACTTGTGTTGCATACACACGGTCGGAAAAAGTTGGCGGAAAATCCGATCGTTCCGAACAAGGTGACGTACAAAACGTACGACGGGACTACGTAGAGGCCAGTAGACAATAGCTTTCGTCCCCAAATTTATTCTGAGCATGCTTGGCACTTTGTGCATCGGAATTCTCTAAACATGATCGGAAAAAGTCTGATTTTGTTGTCGGAAAATTTTAGATCCTGCTCTCAAAAGCTCGCTAGAGCCCACACACGATCAAATTTTCTGACAACATAATGCGATTGGACTTTTTCCATCAGAATATATGACCGTGTGTACGGGGCATCAGACTAAAACTAAACTGAAATTTGACTTCAAAATTAAAACTGGTCTGTAGTGCATGTTCATACATAAATACTATAAATAATAACATTTATTTTTCACTCCATAAGTATATAATGAGTTTTGAAATTGTAAAAAAATGTAAATTAATGCATTACAATTTAACTACACCCATTCGATTTTAGATGACTAAAATTAGTTTTAGTCGACTAAAATGTACTGGAGATTTAGTCGGCTAAATACGACTAAAACTAAAACAACTGCGGAAGACTAAAATGGGACTAAAACTAAAATGTAATTTTAGTCCTAAGACTAAAACTAAATCGAAAATTGCTGCCAAAATTAACACTAATCCTTCTGTATGTCAAATTCATGAGTTTATAATATTTTAAAAATAACAAATATCATATCATTGTAAATAATGTATCTTTGAACTATGCATGCACATTTAAGAAGTATTTGCCATAAATTTACATACTTTTTTTACTCTAAAAAATGTTGATACACTAGAGGCTACAGGGCAAATAGCTGATGTTACAAAGGTTTTCATCACAAAATAATATTGGAAACAACGGTATTATTAGCCTTATATAACGTATCTGCATTTGAAGGTGCCAGTTCTATAGAAAATATTGGTTAGTGATCTGTATATTTCATACATGAAGGCCTAAGCTGGTTTTAGGCCTGAGGGTGGCATGGTAGAGTACAGCAAAACTAGACAATGAACAAAGAATCCTTGAGTTGGTTGGCTATGCCTCCTATTTTTATTTCAAGGTGAAAGTGGAATTTATAACACCCTGATATGACTTGAAGAAAATTTTCCCTAAAGACACAGTCAACAATCAACAATAAAAAGAGAGACGAGTAGAGTACGAGTCTCAAATTCTTATTGTTGTCTGTGATCCTGTTGGCAAAATTTTCTCTCGCCTTATATCGCAGTAACAGGTTTCACCAGAAGGGACAGGAAGAGAATAAATAAATGAAAAGTCTTGGCTGGAAATCCACTTTTTTAAAATTTTACAGAAAAGTTACCTTCGAAGTAAAGGGAATTGGAGGAACATAAATCAGAAACAAGATATTGGAAAAATACTTGTGCAAACCCCTTTTATTCTGTGACTCTTCCTATTGTTTCTCTTGGGTAAATGTATAATACAGCCAGAGTAGAAAATCAACTCTATTTCAGCTCAAAGATATTCTTTCAATTACACTTTACAAGATGCAGAACATATTACTGTAATAGAAGGTTAGGAACTAAATAATTACTTAGGCCTAAAGCACCAAAAAGGTGACCGCAGCAAAAAGTATTTGGTCTTGATTATTTTCTGATTGTGGTCTCAGCTTGCAGTAAACACCAGCTTTGTTTTTTTTGTTCTTTCGTTTTCAAGTACAGCTCTTGTTTTATTCAGAGATACAATTTAATTCCTAAACATATATAAAAAATAGCAAGGCCTGATTATAGAAATAAAAATACATTAGAGGTTCTGTCTCTGTTTTGAACCATCTATGGACAGCCTATTTAACAAAAGACTACTAAAGGGCATTTGTTTCATGATAAAAAAAAAAAGTGGCAATCTGCCAATTGATGGATGTGGTTGTTAAAATGGACTATGGAAACAAAAATGTTATGTTCGCAAATGGTATTGCACATGGCTGCATGAGTTTGCAGGGCTCTTCATCTGTCTTTATAGAAAAGATAATAGTATTCTTTATATTTCTCATATGTCACAAGAATATCTGCTAAAAAAAAAGATGGCATTGGAAAGCTTGGGGACAGGAAAAGTTATGTCTTCAAACATAAACATATGCATTAATCTAGATCTACACATAGCGCATTGTTATAATTTCCAACATCATAATATAATATAGACATATGTGTGTAGCAAATAGCACTTGAAGCAGCCCATCAAATTATACCCAGCAATAAAGGGGCTGCTTAGAGGCCAATCCATTAACTTCCCAGTACTCAGTATTGTCAGCTGCCAAAATGGACCTAATTGAAAACCTTTTGAAAATGATACATAAAAACATTTGCAAAAGAATAAAAAAAATGATATACATACATATATGCAACAACAACAACGTTCCCTACTCTCCTTCCTGTTGAGAGATTAGTGAGTGAATGGGCATATAGGCAAGTATTTCATATAATATATACATAGTATAGTTCCCAGCACGCAGTGCTGTCAGCTACCAAAATGAAATGGTCCTAATTGACAACTTTTTGTAAATTATACATATAACAAAAAAAAAAATATATATATATATATATATATATATATGCAACAACAAAAAAGTTCCCTACTTGCCTTGCTGTTGAGAGATCGGTGAATGAATGGGCATATAGGCAAGTATTTCATATAATAATAATATTATAGTTCCCAACGTGTAGTATTGTCAGCTACCAAAATTAAATGGCCTTAATTGACTACTTTTTTTATAAAAAAAAAAAAAATAATAAAAAAAAAAAAAATATATAAAAATATATATATATATATATATATATATATATATATAAAGAGAGAGAGAGAGAGAGATCGCTAGAGAGAGAGAGAGATCTATCTAGAGAGAGAGAGAGAGAGAGAGAGAGAGACAGATCTATCTATCTATCTATATCAATATATATATATTTATATACTATATATATATATATAACATATAATAACGTTTCAGTAGAAGATGTAATTGTCTATTGGTCTCTTTAGTCACTGTCTAGAGAATGAGAATGGGAGAGAGACCCATAAGAGACCTGTGTTCCTTTGCAGTGAATTGAGGGTACTTTACCAAGTGGCTTGGTAAGGGGTGTAAAGGACCCCTTGACAAGTTCCCTTTGCGCAAATTATCTGCAGCAAATTAACAGATTTTCAAAGCAGACTGTAAATCTAGAATTGGCAGATCACTGGCAGAGAGAACCAAAGTGAACATGCACAATCCAATTATTGAATGTCATTTCAAAACAAATAAGGTAAGCAGGGTAGTAATTGCTCAAAGAATCAATATTAACCACTTCAGCCCAGGAAGGATTTGCCCCCTTCCTGACCAGGCCATTTTTTGCGATACGGCACTGGGTCGCTTTAACTAATTGTGCAATGTTGTACCAAAACAAAATTTATGTCCTATTTTCCCCACAAATAGAGGTTTCTTTTGGTGGTATTTGATCACCTCTGCGTTTTTTCTTTTTTGCGCTATAAACAAAAAAGAGCGACAATTTTGAAAAAAACACAATATTTTGTAGTATTTGCTATAATAAATATCCCCAATTAAAAAATAAATAAATAAAATGTTTTAATCAGTTTAGACCGGTATGTATTCTTCTACATATTTTTGTTAAAAAAAAATCACAATAAGCGGTTTGCGCAAAAATGATAGCGTCTATAATATAGGGGATAGGTTTATGCCATTTTTCATATTATTATTTTTTTTTTACTAATAATGACAGCGATCTGTGATTTTTATCAGGTCTGCGACATTGCGGTGGACAGATCAGACACTTTTGACACTATTTTGGACCACTGACATTTATACAGTGATCAGAGTAAAAAATAGCTATGTATTACTGTATAAATATCACTGGCAGGGAAGGGGTTAATGTGGGAGTCCGGCAATTTTTTTTTTTTTAAAGTCAGCAGCTACAAATACTGCAGCTGCTGACTTTTAAAATAAGGACACTTACCTTTCACAGGGTTCAGCGATGTCGGCACCCAAGGCCGAACCATCCCTCGGTCCTGGCTTCACTTCCTGGTTCCCTACTGCGCGTGCGCGAGTCATGCAGCGCAATCTGAATGGTCTCAGCTGTCTCTGGGACCCGTGTGCATCCCAGAAGACAGAGTGGTGGGACGGGAAGAGGCGTAGACTCCCTTGGTAGTCTATGCCTGTAAGTGGGTGCAAATACCTGTCTTAGACAGGTATCTGCACCCCCTCCCCCTGAAAGGTGCCAAATGTGACACCGGAGTGGGGGGTTCCGAAAAGCACAGGTTAAATTTTTGTGTGAACCTCTGCTTTAACACTAGGGGGCGGTTAAGGGGTTAACTGTGATCTCTAGGTGTGTTCTAACTGTAGGGGGGATGGGACTGACTAGGGGAGGAGAGAGATCGGTGTTCATACTTAGTATTAACACACAATCTGTCTCCTCTCCCCTGAGAGAATCGGGATTTGTGTGTTTACACACACAGATCCCGGTTTTTTCTCTGTCACGAGCCATCACGGGTGCTGGGCTGTCATCGTGCCTGCCAGGAGCACATCAGCTCTGGGGAACATGGCGGAAGCGTTCCTCCGGCCGTGCGCATGTGCCTGCTGTGACATCATAAAGATGTGCCAACCTGCTGCAGTTGACGTGCCAACCTGCTGCAGTATAACTGCGGCAGATGGTCGGCTATCGGTTAAAGCTGAACTCAGCCTGGTAGAGGGATTGGCTTTAGATGCAATGCACGTGCTAACAATAAACAAGTTAAAGGGGGAGAGAGTAACCCAACCTAATTACAGAATCACACAACAACCATGAGTCAGCCGAATAAATTTACCTACACTAGTTGCACACTAGATGGTGCTACCTATGTATAATCTGGCTACAGTACTTGCCTTAAATAAGAACTAAAATCAAGGAAAAATCAAGCACAGTTTGGGTTCTTAGAAAAAAGTGGCTGGTTAAGACCAAATAACTGTTTTGCAATTCTTCATTTCTAAAAAAATAAAAATAATTAAATATAAATACAAATATTAGTTCAGTTTTTGATATTTTTGATATTTTTTTGGAATTTCATGAAACTGTGTATTTTTCATAGCTAATTTTTGCATGTGCTCTTTGCATAGATGTAATAGATAAGGCAGATGCATTTGAAAGATGCGATGCGCATACAAAAACTGAATTCATGTAATTCAAAGAAAAATGAGGGCAACGTGAACTCCGCTCTGAGATCGGTGTCAGTTGTCAGCGTAATTGAAGTCTGCATAGTATAACAAGGCTGGACACTAGCAGATGCAGACAGGTCAAGATGACCAAAAAAATGAGGACCTTGTCTAAAACTAAATTACAAAAGGCAACATCTGACCAGCGGTCAAAGAACTTTTAATGTACTGCTGAGTACTGGAATCTTATTCTGGGAAGAAATAAGGGCAGTACACAACTGGAAACTTTGTTAAGAAATCTGAAACAAGACTTTAGTTCATAGAGACTGCGTTTTTGCATCCAAAAGTTCACTAAAAATAATTTCCATCTAGAATGGTCACATAAATAACCATCTTATATATTTAGGCAAGCTCCAGTCCAACTTCTGGGGTAAACAATGTCTTTTAGAGCCCCCCCCAATATCTCTAAGTTTCGAGGAAATAAAAGCTGCATACATATATATATAAATATATATAGAGATATATATATGTATACAGTATATATATATATATATATATATATATATATATATATATATATACGGTACATATATAAATTTATATATATATATCCACAATTTTTTTTTAATTATTATTAAAATCACTAGTTTCCATAGGCAAAGGACAAGCATTTAAAAATTGAATGTAAATGCCTCCCTCCCCTTGAACATCTAATCCTCCATAATTAAGCCCATCGGGTAAATCATGCCAGACAGGTGGTCTTTGGGATGGGACCATGTGCTAAAACTTATTGGCCGATTAAAGTTTTGCCTGTGAAGACATTGTCGGTGTGCAGCCTTTAATTTGTATTATGTCAAGTTATGGGGTTGATTTACTAAAGCTGGAGAGTGCAAAATCTGGTGCAGCTATGAGTGGTAGCCAATCAGCTTCTAACTTCAGCTTGTTCAATTAAACTTTGACAAAAAATAAAAATAAACTGGAAGCTGATTGGTTTCTATGCAGAGCTGCACTCTCCAGTTTTAGTAATTCAACCCCTATATGTGGATGAATGATGGACTCCAAGCCAGCATCTGATTCAATGAGGGAATATCTTGGAGGGTCAGAGCGGTGCACTTTTCTTTGACTCAAAATATTATTTTTGTTTAATGTTGCATATTTGGTCTGCAATATTCGGGACCAATAATTGCAATAAAAGACTCTAGCAAAATTCCTAAAAGTCAAAAAAAAATCTCTTTTTGAAATTCTGAATATAGTGTGCATTTCCAGAAACAGTAATCATCATTCATTTATTTTTAAGTTTAGGAATATTAGTTAACAGCTGCATTAATTGTAGTTATTAAATACTTTATCTGGATGAGTCTTTTTTTTTTTCTCAGCAATGGTACGCTGTGTTAAGCTAGTCAACAGCATAAGGTGTCTTTCAGCTTAGCGATGTCTCATACATATGTCCCTTGTCTTTATAGGCACAACTGCATCTGCTCTTGTGTTTGTGCCAAAAAATGCCAATCTTCAAGCCCACACTGAAAAATATTAAACAGTCTTGTATATGGAATTTCAGAATGTCATGTTAACTGACCAGTAAGAAAAAACAACCATATGTTACTACAGTGGGGTTGATTTACTAAAGTTAAACTGGCAGTTCACTTTCCAAGGGAATTTGCACTTTGCACTCATGCTTTGCTGTTTGTTTGCCTTCCTCTGGATCAACTGTGGGTATAGGGTTGCGCAAATGAGATTGTATGATGTATATTTTTTTTCTTTTTCCCTTTTATTGGTTGAACTATTTGGACTTGTGTCTTTTTTTCAACCTGATTAACCATGTAAAACATAGGAGTGCACTGCTCCAAAGTAATCACCTCTAACCGGTTCCCGACCAGCCGCCGCAGTTATACTGCGGCAGGTTGGCTCCCCTGCGCAAGCCGTCGTAGCTATACATCGGCTTGCGGGATCGGGATAGCAGGCGCGCGCGGTGGTGCCGATGCTCGTGGACGGCGGTCCCGATGACCGCCGGCCACGAGCGATCGAGAGCAGGAGACACAGAACAGGGACGAGTGTGTGCAAACACACACTTCCCTGTTCTGTTCTGACAGGAGTGACAGATCATGTGTTCCTATTAGCTAGGAACCACGATCGGTCACTTCCTCTAGTCAGTCCCCTCCCCCTTCAATTAGAATCACCTCTCAGGGAACACAGTTAACCCCTTGATCACCCCCTAGTGTTAACCCCTTCACTGCCAGTAAATTTTTACAGTAATCAATGCATTTTTATAGCACTGATCGCTGTATTAATGCCAATGGTCCCAAAAATGTGTCAAAATTGTCCGATGTGTCCGCCATAATGTCGCAGTCTTGATAAAAATCACAGATCACCACCATTACTAGTAAAATATAATAATAATAATAAAAAAAATGCTAAAAATCTATCCGTTATTTTGTAGACGCTATAACTTTTGTGCAAACCAATCAATATATGCTTATTGTGATTTTTTTTTTTAAAACAAAAATATGTAGAAGAATTGTCGCTCTTTTTTTGTTTAAAGCGCAAAAAAACAAAAAACGCAGAGGCGTTCATAAACCGCCAAAAGAAAGCTCTATGTGTGGTAAAAAAAAGGATGTCAATTTTGTTTAGGTGCAACGTCGCACGACCACGCAATTGTCAGTTAAAGCGACGCAGTGCCGAATCGCAAAAAGTGCTCTGGTCAGGTAAATTCTTCCGGGGCTGAAGTGCTTAGGGCAGATTTTTGTTTATTTTTTCACCTACAAGTTTAATTTAATATTTTTGAATATTATGACAAATGTTACAGGGAACAGCTGAAGTTAAACTGATACAAATACTCATTAGGAATAAGTAAAATTGGGAGTTTTCAATTGATTGAAATTTTGGCAAAAAATGGGTAATTTCTGTGAAACTGAAAAGTCAAAACTATGGAAAGTCAAAAATTGTAAAAGTCAAAATTATGAACAGTCGAAAAATGCAAAAGTAAATTATGGAAAGTCAAAATTATGGTGGTTTTAAGCTTTAAAAAGCTGTCAATTTAACTTTTTTAGATTTTTAGTTGCCATGGTGCTACACATTTAACCATCCACAACACCAGCCATTAAAGGGCTTGAAAGTTCGACTGCAAGCTGACATAAGCACACAAGAAAACACTGCAGAAAACAACATTGGCATGCATGATTAAGGATTCAAAGATTCTGTATTGAGGATTTATATCTTTCTTTTTGGAAACAGTTAAAAGGATGGATTTATTGCTGCTTTAATTCTAGGATTGCCATAACACTGGAATGACCAATGTTATATACATTCTTGTTTGATAACTCTAATGCCACGTACACACGATCAGAATTCTCGCCGGAAAAAGCTCTGATGGTTTTCCCAACGGGATTCTGCTCAAACTGTCTTGCCTACACATGGTCACACCAAATTCTGACCGTCAAGAATGTGGTGAAGTACAGCACTACAACGAGCAGAGAAAAAATAAAGTTCAATGCTTCCGAGCATGAGTTGAATTGTTTACGAGCATGCATAGGAGTTTTGCATGTCAGAATTGCTACAGACAATCAAAATTCCCGATGGAAACCTTTTCCGTCTGAAAAATTGAGAACATGCTCTCAAATTTTTGCTGGCGGGAATTCGGCCAGCAAAATTCCGATGGAGCCTACACGCGGTCGCATTTTCCGATGAAAAGCTCTCATCAGTCTTTTGCTGGCCGAAATTCCAATCGTGTGTACGCGGCATTAGACAAATTCTTTTTTATGAGTTTGTTTGGGAGGTATGCCATTTATAGTTTGGATTCAACAATGATCTTGCATTAAAAAAAAGCTGTTGAAGTTATATCCTCAAATGATTACTCAGATTATACAGACGCTTATCGTACCAAATAGACAAATGTCACATGTGCGCGGTGCAATGAGTCCCAAGGTGGAATACACAAAACAGTGCATTTGTATCCAATACTTTGGTATCACGCAGCAAGCCCAAGATACATGAAAATAACATCAATATCATAGCCACATCTAAAATCTTTGACATTTTGTATAATGTTTATTTTGTAAAGCATGTGTGATAAAAAAGAAAAAAAAAGAACAATAAACTAGAAAAAAAAAACTGTATGTCATTATTGGTTATTATAGTTGAGAAAAATAAAATCCATTTCTTCGAGCCTTCACCAGACAATTTATTTACAATAAAGGCTGATTGTGAATGGTCAGAAAGTCATTTTCATAAAGGTCCAATAAACCTATAAAAACAACTTACTAATATAAAAGACCATTAACAGCATTTATAGATAAACATAAATAAATTCTGAGAGCCAATAAAAGCTGATGATATTTGTGATAAAGAAGAAAGCATAGGCAGAGATACTTTGTTACAGACAACTAAATTCCTTCCTGCTAAAATAATAAAAACCCATTGTATTCAAGATCTTTTAAAGTGTGTAGCCAAATCTTTTTTTGTGTGTTGGATAAAGTAGGGAAGTAGTAGATTATTTTTTACTGGTGAGTTTTCTCTTCAATTTTGGTGCTTGAAATGCAACAGGAAGGGAGAGGAAACCTCTTCAAAATGAGAGGAATTCCCATCTTAGACAGTTGTCAACAGAACATTTGTCCCTGTTAGTAAATTTCCACTTAATTCAAATTATTTAAACTTATTTTCAATTTATTTTCAGTGACAGTAAGGTTGATATACAAAAGTGGAGACTGCAAAATCTGGTGCAGCTCTGCATAGAAAACAATCAGCTTACAGTTTTTTTTTTTTTTGTCAAAGCTTAATTGGACAAACTGAAGTTAGAAGCTGATTGGCTACCATACACAGCTGCACCAGATTTTGCACTCTCCAGTTTTAGTAAATCAACCCAAATGATCACTAGGAGAGAAAAAGGGGTAAATTTCCCCTGCGGTACCAAGAAAGAATGAGAACTTAACATCGGTTGTAACTCCCTATCCAAAAAAAAGAAAACCAAAGTCTTTACACTTAGGGACACTCAGGGACTCTGCTTATACTGTGGCAGCCATGGCCACTTTGTTGCCAGCTGCCCTAATAAGCCGAGAAACATCAAGTGTCTCATGCGGGTGGAGTCCGCTTCTATAGACTATACTGTGACAGTTTCCCTCAGAGATAAACTATTTGTTCCTGCACAACTTAGCTCTGCCAAGTTTTATCATCACCTCTCAGCTTTCATAAATTCCGTTGCTGCTGGCAACTTCATTGATAGGGACCTAGCACACTTTCTACAGATTCCTGTGACTAAGGTGCACAGACCCTTTTCAGTCTTAGCTGTTGATAACGCTCCTTTGTCCATGGGCCTGGTCTCCTTGTGCACTGTACCTATTACCCTGACCATTGAGGAATTTCAATGGTATCTTAGGGTATCCCTGGCTTAAACTTCAAAACCCACACATAGACTGGGCTACAGAGGAGATTAGGTCCTGGTCCCAGACCTGCATCCGGAACTGCATTAAAACTGCTGACCAGTTGCCCAGTTATAAGTCTTGTGTGGCCAGTACCAGTCATGTGCCTTTATTGCAGTCCTATTTGGATCCTGACTGATCATGACAATGTTTCCAAGTGTGACTCCAGTTTGCATAACCATGTGCCTGTATGACTCTGTTATAGGAAAAGACGCTGACAAGTCTATTGAATTCTCTACAGGCCACCTCCCCTGCCAATTCTCACAGCCTGATTCTCCTATTTGAAAGCCTATACTATTTGAAAGCTTCTTCAGGAACATCCACATCCAGAAACATCTGAAATATTGGCATTTACAACAAACAAACCTCCATGAAAATCTAGAGTCTGTTGTAAGGCAAAATGAAGAATTATGGGATATCATGCTTATGCAACCATCAAGAGGCCTGGCAGAATAGAAACGAAGATGATGCATCAATAATATGGGCTTTATGTTATATATTATTCTTTTAAGGCCTCTTGATATTTCACTTCAATAATCCTTCTTAGATATAAAATATTTCTAAGCCTTCCCTATGGTGGTGAGGTCATCCTTCGCTACATGCCTCTGATCCATACATTTGTTTCACACCTACTAAAAAAGCAAAGCCTGAAGACAAGTTGATGCTACCTGGTGCTTCATGGCATCCTGCAGCTTGGAGATATTTACTTTTTGTAGCTTTCACTCTATACTTTCACTCTATAATATGCAGGGAAAAAGTAAGCCAGACAGACATATTTTTTCATTAAACTTCTAAAAAACAGTCTACCATTTCCCGACTATATTGTCAGCTTCATTTGGAATTCTGTTATTGTCTCCTGCGGAAGAACAGTGACATTTGATTCACCACACATTTCCAAGCACATCTGCCATGAAGTTGTAATGCATGCAGAGGAGGCAAAGAACATACAGAAGCATATATCAAGTAAGAGTTCCGTCTAACTAATCAAGTCCATGGGGACACTGTGCTGTGTCATAAGACATATCATTCCACAGTTGAACGAGATTGTCAGTCATAGCAAGCCAGGCTGTTGTAAAGCTATTCACACCACTCAGCAGTATGGCACTGTTGAAAAGTAGACGGGGGCATACTTTAAAAACAGCTACACTCACCCTTGAACGTGCCAGTTTTTGCCAGGCACCAACGCTTTTCTTTATTACAATACAATTTGCAAATCAGAGGGAACAGATTGTTGATAGCTTAAAGAACATAAGGACTTTCTTTATTCTGGACAGTTAAGGAATACCCAGAAGCTGGGGAGTTTGAGCAATTTGCTTACAGTGAAATTTTAAATTGTCTTTTCTTAACTCTTGCAAGAAATAAGAGATGATGTTCAAAGTGATCACTGGCTACTTAAAAGAAGTTTCCACTTCTAGAGGAAAAAAAAACCCTTAAACACTGTCATTTTTCCCACCCATTTTGGGTTCTCCTCAACTCAATCTCTTGGCTTGGAAATCTGAGAAGTGGGATCCTTCCTGTTGCACATGTTTTCACAATAAAAGGGGTACATCCCTGCTGGCAAAATATTACATTATCCATACATGAGAGTTGTTAGCCCATCAAGAATGTCTGACACGCCCAAAGTCTTTTGGGCCAACAGGCTTTTGTAAGCTGCGAGCCTTGACACCATCCACTGCACAAAAATCCACCCTGTCCAGTCAACTTTTTTCAGCTTTGATATACCTACCTAATCAGGTGCAATGCTTTAAAGAAAAAAAACATTTTCTAGGTAAAGCAAACTATTCATTCTGGACATTGATCAGTTAAATGGTTCACTTAACAAATTAAAAATAGATTAAATCACCACCTTGATGATGCCATGTTGAAAAGGGATATTGGAATTAATTTACAAAAACTAGAGCTAAGAAAAGAGAGGGTAATAGGTCAGAAAATTAAAGAATGGGATTGGTTACTTTGGACATAACCATACACTTTGTTTTATACAAGCATGTTATTTAAAGTCATTCATTATACTATGAATTTATTTTTTATTTTTCATAAAATGACATCACAGGGTACATAACCTCCTGTTGGGAACGTTTTTGTAGTTTGCAAAGAATGGAAACTCTACTTTTAGTGCATATGTGTAGAGAAAGGTCCCAAATACCGCACACCTAACAAAGCCATTAGTAAACAGGCCTCAGCCAGCTTCATCCAAAGCCACATTCCAAACACAATTTACCCCATCCATGGGGCTTAATCATGGAGGTATAAATGCATATCCACAATATGTGAGGAGCTAGGTGGACTCCTGTCCAGCCAGCACCCATTGCAGGAAACACCAAATGGATTTGTAGGAGCTTGAGCCGAGACCTTAAGATTTAGGAGGTTACAGTGTGTACTTTTAGTGTAGTTAAAATGAGTTGTACGTTCCTTCACCAAAAGTCTCCAGGCCCAGCGCTGCTTCGTTTGCTCATAGGCAAAAGAATTTCAATTCATTCCTATGGAAAGCTGACCATTCCAACAGGGAAATGCCTTTCTATAACATCTATGAGTGTCTTCTGAGCATGTAAAGAAGAAGCAGATCATGGCTGGAAGACTTTCACTGATCAAGTTGTGTGGCTCCTAGTGGGCCACACATGAAGGTCTCGAGCAGTGGGGACAAGTAAATATAAGGATAGTGATGATTGAAGGATAATCATACTAAAAATGCCAGTATCCTTTAACATGTTGCTATCTCCTCAGGGAGAGAGGGAAATGTGTTTGATATTCAGGATTTTTCTTCCAACAACAGCTACATTAGAAATGTCAGTCTGTAATGTACTGGACAAAGTCAAATTCTGAGGCACAACAACTAGTTAATGGCACTTTTTAAACATTGGATCAGCAAGGGTAGCCCACCAGTAGCAATGGAGGGGAGAAAGAAAACGGGTTTCCCCCTACAGGAAATGGGAAAACCACTGATGTGCTGACTATGACAACAGCTACTGTACAGCATGTTAAAGGTCATTAGCATAGTAATGGTGAATACATAATTGAGTTGTGCATAAGTAGTTAGGTAATTATATCTTAACTGCAATTACTCCTGTCTTTAAAGTTTCAAACAATGATCTTAGTAGATTTGCTTTTAATTTATGTTGCGATAGCCCTGCAGGCCAAGGGTTTACTTAACCATACACCATTGAATTCATGTATATGGTTTGGTGAAAAATTCTTCCACATCTTTATTACAAAATTTCTCAACCTCACGCTGCCTTGAATATTTGAAACGAAGGTGATAAACTCTACATTGGAGGTCTACAGGGTTTTATTTGGGGCTTCAATTGTTGAGCTCCACTGTTGTGGGACCCCAAGCATGGACTTCAGTGAAACACCCTCCCAATATGTTATGGATATCAGGAGAGATGGAAGTATTCTGAAGCTCAAGTGAAAATTGGGGCAAGGCTGACAACACATCTTGGGATTTCAGTGCAGCAAAGGCAGTGTCGTCACATTGCCAAAGGATGTTAAGAGCTCGTTGGATTTCTGGCAAATTAGCAAGTATTTTTCTGTTCTTGGAGCATTTTTAATGAGACAAAACATAGAGAAATGTGCAAGATTACCTGAATGCATGTTTTTTTTTTTATGTTACCCAGGCATATCAATTATCACCTTGCAAAATATTGTTGAATAAGACTGGGAAACATCAGACTGCTATAGAATTGGCTAGTTCCAATGCAATGTACCCAGGCGACCTCTAGAGAGGTTGTGATTGGTTGCTATGGGTAACACAGCAGTGACATTCTATAACTAAATTTTTATGCAGTATGTGCACTCCTCTTCCCTGTGGTTTAACACATACAACCCCTATATAAATGTATCCAAGCTTGTTTAAAATCTGACTATGACTGCATTAAAATTTGTGAATTTTAATGGTAGCCCCCCTATCACATCTTATAACATTGACAAGAATCATTTTTTTTTTTGGTCATGTAAAATCTCCAAAACTGCTTAATTTCACTTGGCAGAGCTGTCTTTCTATGGATAAAAATGCTAAAAATAGTAAACACAACAAACCAAGCTAAAATGTTAAAATCTTCACACCCTACAGGCAAAAATCGAGACTCCTCAGCAAAAATCATACAAAATGGCTGTTTTACAGAATGCACAAAATTCTCCTTGCTGTATGAATGCATAAGATGGTCTGTCTTTTTTTATTGTATCCGGTTAACATATATCACCATTTGCTGAAACTTTCCAACTAACAGTGACCTCATTTTCAAACTGGCACACATCGCCAAAGTTTTGTTTCACTGGAAATGATTTGAAACACAATATCTAATATTCACTTAAAGGGGAGTATTTATAAAGAAGTGAATTTGACTTTCACCAAACATTCAGTGGTGGTGACTCAATCACTGTCATTCAAGAACCTAAAAGATTCACCTGCAGATTTACTGCTTTAATACTTGGCCCTATGTATGTCTGCGCAAAAGAACACTCGTAAGGCATATTTCCCCATTTATTGTCTCTTTAACCACTTGCCGACCACCGCAGCCCGATTTACATTGGCAGAATGTCACGGGCAGGCAAAAGGGTGTACCTGTATGTCTCTTTAAATTTGCCGCCTAACAGGCGCGAGCACTGCTGGATTGTGCCTGCGGGTCCCACGAACTTGATGTTCACTGGCGGCCTGCGATTGCGTCGAGGAGAGGCAGAACAGGGAGATGCCTATGTAAATAAGGCATTTTCCTGTTCTGACTAGCAACATGACAGGGATCTACTGCTCCCTGTCATCGGGAGCAGTGATCTCTGTCATGTTGTAGTGAGCCCATCCCCCTACAGTTAGAACACATCCAGGGAACACACTTAACCCCTCTATTGCTCCCTAGTGTTTAACCCCTTCCCTGCCAGTGCATTTAGACAGTAATCAGTGGCTATTTGTAGCTCTGATAGCTGTATAAATGACAATGGTCCCAAAATAATGTCAAAAGTGTCCAATCTGTCCGCCAAAATGTACCAGTCCCGATAAAAATCGCAGATTGCCATCATCACTAGTAAAAAAAATGAATAATAAAAATGCCATAATTTTTTTTTACCAAAAATACGTAGAAGAATACATATCAGCCTAAACTGTGGAATTTTATTAGCTTTTTTTATATATATATATTTTTTGGAGATATTAATTATAACAAAAAGTTAAAAATAATTTTTTTTTTTTTTCAAAATCATCTGTCTTTTTTTGTTTATAGCGCAAAAAATTAAAACCACAGAGGTGATCAAATACCACCAAAAGAAGGCTCTATTTGAGGGAAAAAAAGGACGTAAATTTTGTTTGGGTACAGTGTCGCACGACCGCGCAATTGTCAGCTAAAGCGACGCAGTGCCGTATTGCAGAAAATGCTCTGGTCTGGAAGGGGGTAAATTCTTCCGGTGCTGAAATGATTAAAAAGTGCAAAAAAATACCTGTTTTTCTGCCTGAAATCCAGTGGGCTTCTAAATTCCTGTAGTGGACTGATAAATCTGCCTCTACTGCACTCTGAAATCCCAAGCCTTGTTGTCAACCTTGATGGAGCTCTCCCCTGCTGGACTACAAATAAAACCTCTATTGCTACACTTGTTTAACACAGCCAAGTGTGCATTCCACTTTAATGAAAATTAAATAAACCTCCAACAATTGGCCTTTGGTTCTCGAAGATTAAAGTGGTTGTAAATGCCGAAGGTTTTTGACCTTCATGCGTTGTATCAGCTCCTCCTTGATTCAGCGATGTGCACAAGATCATCGGCTTTCTGGGAACTCTCCCTACTCATCGGCTGAGCCATTGGCTTCCACTGCTGTCAAGCACAGCCAGCTAGCCAATACAGAGAGCGAGGGGATGTGCCTGAGCCACGGCTTGGTGTCTGAATGGACGGGAGCTCTCCTGCTTGGGTACCCCCATTGCAAGTTACTAGCTCTGGGGGCACTCAACAGAAGGGAAGGGCCAGGAGTGTCGGCTGGAGGAGGAGGATCGGGGCTGCTCTGTGCAAAACCACTGCACAGAGCAGGTAAATATGACATGTTTGTCATTTTTAATAAAAACATGTTTTGCCATGTCACTTTAAAGAAAGTAAATTGATGGAGGAACTCTTGGTTGCTGTATAGCCATAGAGAAGTCCAGTTTCACAAAACATGGTACTATTGATTAGATTTTTACCTTCTTAAGAACATAATGGTAGTTTTTGAGTGATTTCTATCATTACATCCTAAGAGACCATTCCTTCTCCATGCTTTCTCATTTCCACAGATCTTTTTCTCACTATAGGTCTAAGTTGCCTAATTAGACTGAAAGTCAGATTCTCTTTTCTAGTTCCCCCCTCAGCAGTCATAAATCTGATCCCCTTTACCCCATACAGAGGCAGACGAGGGTGCTACTCAAATGTTCAGGAGAAATATTACTTTGAAATTATATATATAAATGGAATGCTTCCTGTCACTCAATGTTTTTCTCTTTGACAATGTACACCTGATTGTGTTATGGACTGGAAACACCGCTCTCTGCAGTTTCATAACCAGTGTTGACTGTACAACTGAAAATGCTTTAAAACTTAAAACAAAGAATTATTTTAAAAAACTCCACATCTCTTTATCTGTGTACTATAAGGAGGAGGTGTTCTATTGTTCAGCTAGGACGAATTCAGGAAGGGGTTTATAGTGCTGCTTGGGATTTTGGTCCAACAGAGCAGACTAAACTATAAACTAGAAATTCAATGGGTTTGAGGCAGATCAACAGGTATGTTTCTGTAACTGCATACCCCATCTACGAAAGCTTTTCATTAGCTAAGACCTCTGCTGGCACAAAGAACTGCTAGGGATGTTCATGGTCTTGGAAGTTTCTTTACTGACGTAAAGGTCCACAGACACCCTTTAAAGTGTATCTCTAGACAAAAAACTTTTTTTTGTTTTTTCTTGTGTCATGTGTCATTGATCGCCCCACCTGATATCCATCAATTGCCCAAAAAAATGTATTACCTGCGACTCGATGTTATGTCAGATGGAGAGAACAGACACTGGATGACATGCAGAGCGAGCTGACCGGAAAAGGCCCAGAATAGGGTCAGGTAAGCCGATATCTGTTCAGGGAAGTATTTGGAAGTGAAAAATAACCTAAAGTTGATAAATTGGTGAAGTGGGGGAGGGAGAAGGAGTGGGGGAAGGGGGGTTGAGAAAGGGGGGGGAGAGGAAGATCTCAATCTTCCCCTCTGACAGAACAGCAATCTGTCTTGTTTACATAGGCAGACTGCCGTTCTGCCTCTCTCGATAATGACCGATAGACAAAAAACATTTTTTAGTTTTTCCCTGTGTCATGTGTCATTGATCGCCCCACCTGATATCCATCAATTGCCCAAAAAAATTTTATTACCTGCGACTCGATGTTATGTCAGATGGAGAGAACAGACACTGGATGACATGCAGAGCGAGCTGACCGGAAAAGGCCCAGAATAGGTTCAGGGAAGTATTTGGAAGTGAAAAATAACCTAAAGTTGATAAATTGGTGAAGTGGGGGAGGGAGAAGGAGTGGGGGAAGGGGGGGTTGAGAAAAGGGGGAGGGGGAAGAGGAAGATCTCAATTTCCCCCTCTGACAGAACGGCAATCTGCCTTGTTTACAAAGGCAGACTGCCGTTCTGCCTCTCTCGATAATGACCGATAGATGCCAGCGAACATCGGGTCTTCTGGTCCCGCTGATTGGCTCGCAATGTGTCCAATCACAGCGGGAGCAGGCGGCATGTGGGTTTCCCCCCAGACCAGGAAATCAAAATCAAGTACAGGTACGTGATTTCACGCTGAAGGGCCGCCCTGCTGCAGTATATGTACGTATGGCGGTCTGGAAGCAGTTGAAGAAGAAGTGGAGTTGAGATGACACTGGAAAATGTGAACAGAAGTAAAGAGTTCTACCAGCTTGATGGCTATGAGCCGTATCATATTCATAGGCAATATGCCATATTTAAAAAAAAAAAATATGCACACACAACAATACATTCTTTTAAGATGACACTGATGCAATCTCAATTTAACGATCACAAAGAATGCCATCATCCAAGTGTAAATAAGGTTGCATAGCAGCATGGAAGTGATTTACGGGAGAGAAAATAGCTGACATTGGTTTCAGGATCAGAAGGGCGATGTTAGTAGTTTTGAGATGTAGAGCTCCCTCCACTGAAAGCAATGCCATACTCGAATCCCGCCCCCCCCCCCCCCCTTTATCCTTTGGGTTGTGCAGAGGTGGACAATAAACAAAGATGAGACAAGGAGGACTGACATTTTTTTTGGACACAGATAATTCCTTCTCCTGTAACTCCAAGATCAAGTCAATCTTTACACAAATATTATTTGCTAGTGTTGTTCTTGTTTAAACTCTTCGGCAGAGACATAACTTGCATTTTAGGCATACCAACTTTAAAATGGATTGTAATTATGTTGTCACAAGATACTGAAATAATAATTATGCCTGGCATAGCATGGCGCTGGTACAGTGCATCCAAGAGTCTAAAAATATATACTGCACCGTCTGACGAAAGCCCGAGGACTTATTGAGATTAAGAGCAGTTGAGTTATGAATAGTTTGCTAGCTTTCTAGCATCTCCCCAAAGCACAATAGAAAGTTCCCGTTCCTCACGGTAATCTTGACAGGCTGAATACTTTATGTGGAAGGTGTCTCTGATTGCATATATGTTAAAATAAGTGAACAGCACAAAACTAAGGAGCTAGGGGTAATTTTAGCCAAAAAAGGGCTCAAGGTTGGCTCTATCGTAAACTGCAGCTCTTTAACCACTTCAGCCTTAGCCTCGTTTTGAGATTTGTTGTTTACAAGATGAAATAATTTTTTTTTGCTAGAAAATTACTCAAAACATAAAACATTTTTTTTCAGACACCCTAAATAATAAAATGGTGGTCATTGCAATACTTTATGTCCCACCTTATTTGCGCAGTGGTCTTACAAGCACATTTTTTTGGGAAAGTGTGAGATCTGGTGTCAAAAAGACCTCAGATTTCATATTTACACTAAAATGCAACACAAATGGGTTCCCCAGCCCCCCGATAAAAGTGATCTTGCAGCTAATCTGCCACTAAGACCACTTTTATCTGAAAGAGAGACGCACGCCATTCCTGAAAATACCGGGGTTATGGCGAATTTAATGTCAAAGAACCGACGTACAGGTACGTTAATTTGCGTGAAGTGGTTAAAGTGTTTGTCAAGACAAAATAAGAAGCGACATATGCTGTACATTTCTGCAATACATGCACATTTCCCTATATTTTATTGCCTTAAAAACCATGTAAGTACAAAAAAATATATGTTGATCCAGTAGAAATGAGTCCAACTGTGAGCTGACAACGCACAGCATTTTCTGTACACTGTGATTAGTGTCAGCGTTGTCCAGTTTTCTTTTTCAAAGCAATTCTGGCCAACCCCGTATTTTATTCTGAGCAACAGAATAATCATCAATCTTTCTGTAGTTCCAAGATAAGAACTAGGAGGGTTAATTAAACATCTTGAGATAACATAAGATTGAGAACGTGGATTGCTTATTAGAGGGGCTGCGATTTAGCCACAAGTCTAGCCTCATTGAATAATATTGCTCCTAATGACTTGACTTGAGTTGTTTTGCGTTACAACACATGCGATAAAATGTGAAGGTGTGAATGGGACCTTAAAGACTGGGCTGGTGGTTTGTGTTACATCTTAGGTATGGTTTATTAGGTTTTTTATTTTTGTTTGCGAAAGCTTAACATTTAAAATTGTTGTAAACCTCAGATATGAATTGTGAACAAGGCATTTCCCTCTATAGTGTGTACTTGTCTCACTCCAGAGCAATAAGGAGTTGATTTACTAAAGGCAAATAGACTGAGCATTTTGAAAGTGCAGTTATACTCTGCAAGTGCAGTTGCTCCAGAGCTTAGTAAATTAGGGAACGCTTCACTTTGCAAAGAATACCCAATCACATGTAAGGGGAAAAAAAAAAATTTTTGCTTGCACGTGATTGGATGACGGAAGTCAGCAGAACTTCTGTTCATTTATTAGGCTCTGGAGCAACTGCACTCTGCAAAGTGCAAAGTCTATTTCCCTTTAGTAAATCAACCCCTAAGTGTCATTGCTGTCCCCTGCCCCTTTCCTCTGCTATTAGCATGAGATTTCTAACTAGTTTTCCTGACACCAAGAGAAAAATTGTGACAGCGAAGGATGTCCAGCTGATTGACAGTCTCAGCTCTGTTTCCTGTGTGAAGGGGGTCTGTCCCTTCCCTCCAATCAGCTCTTAGAGCTCTTCTCACTGATGTAACGTCAGCTCCCCACCCCCTGCTTTTCAGACCTGAGAGATCCTGTGTAATTTGGGCACTTTGCATGGCTATATGGGAAAGACGGCCATAGATAAACAGGTACAACCTATGTAGGAGGATTTGATTCATCTCTGTGTATCACCTGAGGCTAGTCACTTCACTGGGTATATGTGAGGGTTTAGAACCACTTTCAATTTAAATTAAGGGTTTAGCAAACATTTTATTTTGTATCACAAGTACAGAAGCATTGAAACACTTGCTAGTTCATCTTTTGGTTGTCTGCTCCCCAATTGGGGGGATTTTAGTTTTTTTCCTGTCCCAGAGACCGGACTAGAAGTTAAAGGAAAACTCTCTAAGTGAGGGATATTCACAGTTGTCCTCAAAGCAAGTGTCCCCATGTGAAGATTTCCCCTACACCTCTTGTTCTTTCTTACTCAGTGGCAAAGATACCCAATCCAAAAAAATCTTCCTAGATGAGACAAAGAAAAATAAAAACCTTACAAGGTATCCAACCCTTCCTCTATTGTGAACTAAAAAAGTTTACCTAGAGATACACTTATATCTGTTTTAACAACTTGACTATATGGCGGCAAAGTAGCACCTAGAACAGGATCCAACACTTCCAGGTCTGGGGCACGCATGCACGATACCGCTGGCCCACTCCCACTGTGATTATTCACAGCAGGAGATGATCGGTAGGTACCGTGGACTCGATGTCCACCGGCACCAGCCGATCCTTCAGGACAGAGGTTGAAAGGCGGTCTGTCTATGTAAACAAGGCAGATCACCGTTCTGTCAGTACAGAAGGCATGGATCCTGTGTTCCTGCAAAGCAGGGACATGGATCCCTAGTACAGGCACCTCCCCCAGAGTAAGAAAACACCAGCTAGGCACACAGTTAACGCTTTGATCACACCTGATGTTAACTCCTTCCCAGCCAGTGTCATTAGTCCAGTGGCAGTGCACATTTTTTAGCACTAATTACTGTATTAGTGTCACTGGTCCCCAAAGAGTGTCAAAAGTGTCAGATAGTGTCTGATTTGTCCACCACAATATCGCAGTCCTGCTATAAGTCACTGATTGCCGCCATTACTAGTAAAAAAAAATATCCTATAGTTTGTAGATTCTGTAACTTTTGCGCAAACCAATCAATATAGGCTTACTGGGATTTTTGTTTTCAATAGATTTTTATTGAGTTCATCAAAATCAACAAAGAAACACAGGAACAGGTAAAATATACTTTGAAAGGCCTAAAGTGTAGGAGGTACAAACACAATTCACTAGAAAGGCAACAATATACAGTGGTCAACCGCCTGGCTCTGGCCCAGAGCCCGTCCGTGCCCCAATCTTGTGTGAGAGAGGAGGTGCACTCCCCCGCGGCACCCCTAAGGGGATCTAACTGTGCCGGGGAAGAGAGCCACCACCCCCAAGAAAGCATAGTGAGGAGGAAAAAAGAAGGGGATCGGGGCCAGACCCAAGTCGTAGTAGATCAATAAACATTTGCACAGCGTGTTGAAAAAATTGTGAAGATGGTCGTCTCAGGATCATACTGGGAGAACCAATAGGCTTCAGAGACCGCGCCTGTAGCGTAAACAATGAGTGTGTCGATGACCGTGTCTTCGTGTAAAGGACAAATATGCACCATGTTTGGCGGCAGTGACCAGGGATCCCAATTATCCGCTGCGAACCATGGGAGATCGTATGCATAGATGACAGCGGATAAAAATGAAAAGTCAAAAAAATGCAAATAAAAAGAAAAACGTCAGACAAAAAAAAAAAAAAAAAAAATCCGTGTGTTTGGTAGTCAATGGTCAAATCAATCAATCCTGCCTTGGTGCCTCCAGTGCTCCCAGCAGATAGGAGATATGGCCTAGTCCTTCAAAAGCGAGACAAATCTTAAAAAAAGGAATGGACGTTTGTCCTGTGTCGTAAGCATGGAATGCATATGAGATAAAATAAAAACTAAACCCAAAAAAAAAAGAAAAAATAAATAAAAAAAAAAGGGGGGACTAAACAAGAGATGAGCATAGGTCAAGAAGGAGATCAGAAGAGACAAAAGAGTGAGGATGAAAGGAAAGGAAAGAGACAGAGAGAGAGAGAGAGAGAGAAGAAGAGGCAAGAAGAAGATCTTCAGTGACGGAGCATAACCCGCTGCCTTACTCAGCGCCTGGGGAAGTGGAGGTGGCTGGAATCAGGGAGATGTATTTAAGCCAGGGTTCCCAGATGGCTTCATGGTTGGGAACAGTGTCTAAAAGGATGCTAGTCATCTTTTCCTGGGCCATAATCCATGATATTTTTCTTTTAACTAGGGTGAAAGAAACAGAAGGCTGCTTCCAGGAGCGAGCAATGGTTAGTTTAGTACCAAGTAGAATGAACATAATGAGGCGTTGAGTCAGTTTCGGTGTACCTGGGTGATGAAAGTTTAGAAGAGCTATTTGAGGAGTCTGGGGGATGGGCCTATCTGTAAGTTTCCTAATGATTTGGAAGACCTTATTCCAAAGACCCCTGAGCTTGGGACAACTCCACCATGTGTGCAGCATCGACCCCACATGTCCACAATTTCGGAAACATAATGGAGATGCATTAGGGTAAATTTTCGCTATTCGGAGTGGAACGAGATACCACCTCATCAGTACTTTCAAATTAGCCTCAATCAGAGTTATATTTAATAAGCCTTTGTAAGCAGAGGTTGATGCTTTATGCCATTCCCCCAGACTCCAGCTCTGGTCCAGGTCCCTTTCCCATTCCCTCATGTAGAGAGTTTTGGAGGATGCTGAGGCAAGTGATTGGTATATCACCGATATCCCTCCCCGCTGCTCCGTGGCCTGACCACACCACATCTCATATGCCGTAACTGTCAGGGAATTGGGCTTAGAGGACCCCAGAGAACGGACAAAATGAGAGATCTGATGGAGTCTGAACCTTTCCGTGTGGGGCATGTCCAGCTTTTTAGAGCAATGAATGGGTGTCAGGGGCCCCATAGAGCTGACAAAATGTCCAATTCTATAAAGCCCTCTATCCAGCCACCATTGAAACGCCTTAATGTCCATGCCCGGGGGGAAGAGCGGGTTTCGGAAGATATGTGAAAGCGGGTGCCAATGTGATATCAAAAGTGGGTTTCCTTTAAGCGAATCCCAAAGCCTTAGGGAGTGGGATAATGTTGGGGCCATTACAGCAGGTCTAGTTTTGGCAGGGCACCATAAAAGGAAGTCCAGGGTGTATTGGGGAACCGCCTGCCGCTCCATATGCACCCAGTCAGGGTGTGCTATTTTAGAGTAAATGACAGAAAGTTGAGACAATTGAGTTGCGTGGTAGTACCAGAGAAGGTTAGGTAATCCAACCCCCCCCTGAGCTCTGGAGCGATAGAGGGTCCCCTTCGCCACCCTGTGTCCCCATCCCCCTGTGTCCCCTTGGACTCCTTCATTCAATTGCAGGGTTAATTATCACACACAACAATATGTACTATCTTAGATTGGAATTTTCTAATCTGATCCCTAGGAATAGGGATGGGTAGGGACCTGAATAAGTATAAAATGCGTGGCAAAAGGGTCATCTTAACAGCGTTAACCCTACCCATCCAGGAGAGTCCAAGGTTATCCCATTGTCCAAGATCATTTCCCAGTTTGCGAAACATTGGAGGGAAATTAGCTGCATAGAGACTGTCTATAGAGGACGTTAGGTTAATCCCTAAATAAGGGATCGCCTTATCATGCCATTGAAATTGAAAGTTTTCTTTAAGTTGTGAGACCAAGCTGGTGGGTAAGTTTATGTTTAAGGCTAGAGATTTTGCATAATTAACCCAGAGACCAGTAACTTTACCAAAGTCATCGAGCACCTTGCAGATATTAGGAAGTGAAGTCAAAGGCGAAGTGACAAAAAGCAGCACGTCGTCAGCAAATAGGGCACATTTATGAGTTTGGGGCCCACAACTAACTCCGCAGATATCGGGGTTGTCTCTTATGGCGATGGCTAGGGTCTCAATGACAATGGCAAAAATCAGTGGAGAAAGGGGACAACCCTGCCTCGTACCCTTGCGAATAGGGAAGGAGTCGGAGTAAAAGCCTTGCATTCTAATCTTTGCCTCCGGGGTGGCATATAGGGCCGTAATAATGTTAAGGAAGGATTGCCCGAAGCCCCACCTCTGTAGGATAGGAGTCAGGAAAGACCAGGAGACAGTATCGAAAGCTTTCTTCAGATCTAATGAGAGTAGGAGCCCCGTCTGAGAAGGACCCCCATCCCAACCTGATTGAAGGAGGGAAATAATGTCAATCGCCCTCCTGATCTGATCCGGGCCCTGTCTCCCAGGTATAAAGCCAACCTGGTCCCTATGTATGTAAAGACTGATAAAAGAAGAGATCCTGTCTGCCAAGATTTTTGTCAAAATTTTTAGGTCATTGTTGATCAATGAGATAGGGCGGTAGTTAGTAGGACAACTAGAATCCTTGCCAGGCTTGGGAATAATTGTGATGAAGGCGGAGTTTAAGACATTGTCAAGCTGAGAGCCCGCTCGTAGTTGGTTATAGAATCTAGTTAGATAAGGAGTTAGGGTGGCCGAAAAATGTTTGTAATATGGAGTGGAAAAACCATCAGGGCCAGGGGCTGAGTCATTGCGGAGATTTTTAATAACTAAAGTTACTTCTTCAGCTGAGATCGATGAGTCCAATTCAGCCCTGTGTTGATCTATGATCTTGGGTATGTTTAGTGAGTTAAGAAATGAGTTGCGAAAGGTAGGGGAAGAAACCTTTCCGTCATCACTATATAGGGAGCTATAAAAGTTGTGGAAGACCTCTAGGATCTTTTGAGGGTTTTGAGAGAGGGTACCATCATGAAGTCTAATTTTGGGTAAGGTGTGACATTTAATTTTAGGGGTCAGCCTGTTAGCTAGGAGGGAACCCGGCTTGTCCTTCTGATGATAAAACCTACCCCCTGCCCAGCGTAGACTCTTTTCCGCTAATGCTGTGAGTGCAAGATTCAGGGCAGTACGTGCCGTGTCAAGTTTGTTCGCCGTGGTGGGACAGGGGTTACGTTTGTGTAGTTTGCTTAACAGTTGAAATTCTTTATCTAATCGTGCCACATCTGTTTTACGAGCCCTATGAATCCTAGAGGCTATTTGGATAATTTTACCTCTAATGAAGGCCTTGTGCGCAGCCCATAGTGTAGTAGGAGAAATATTATTGACATCATTCAATAAAAAGTATTCCTGCAGTCCCTTTTCAATTTCAAGAGCATGAGCAGGATTACTAAGAATCGAGGCATTAAGTCTCCAATAAAACCCTTTACTGGGTCTAGACGATCTGTTCATGGTGAGCAGGAGCATGGAGTGGTCCGACCAGGCAGAGTCTTTAATGATAGACCTATTCACCAGCGGTACGTGGGTAGACAGCATAAAGAAATGATCAATTCTTGCATAGGTGTTATGGGGGTGAGAAAAGTGTGTGTAGTCTCGTGCACGAGGATTTATTTCCCTCCACACGTCCACCAACCCCTGGTGAAAGATCTGTCTAGCAACATTGAGGCTCTGCCTGGTGGGACGGATACGGTCCCTGCCAGGCGGGCGGGACTTGTCCAGTCCTGCGTCAAAGGCAGTGTTAGAGTCGCCTCCATAAACCGTCAGGCCCTCGGTAAGCGGGTTCAAGGTGTGAAAGAGGTGTTTGAAAAATTTTGATTGTCCCCGGTTTGGAGAATAATAGGAGATAAATGAATAGAGTTGTTCATCAATGAAGCCTTTCACCAGCAAGAACCTGCCGTCCGGATCCTTAAACTCAGAGAGAAGAGAGAACTGAGTATTGCGGGAGAAAAATATGCCTACTCCTTTGGATTTGTTGTCAGAATTAGCCAGATAGAATTTGGGGAATTTAGCGTGTATAAAGGATGGAGAGTATGATTTGGGGAAATGTGTCTCCTGGAGGAATAACACATCTATTTTACGGTCATGGTAGGACTGGAAAATTTTCCTGCGTTTAATGGGAGAATTGAGCCCCTGAACATTATGCGAAGCAATGCACAGGGAGGGGTGAGATGTGGCGTGGTCAGCCATGGAGCATAACAGAGGGCACAGCTAGTGATTCCCATTCACTTACCTTTAACTCAACAGGAAGCCTGGGGTTCAGACGAGCAGTATTCTCAGGGACAGCAGCCTCCGTGTTCCGGCAGGAGAACGAGCTCACACGCATCACTGGAAGAAGAGAGTGATTAGTACAAGTAAGAGTGAATAGAAAAGAGCAAGAAAAGAAAAGCTTAGGGAGATCCCCAGAGTGGAAGCAAAAGAAAATCATCCAGTTCCGAAGGAGAAGAGTAGAAGGGAAAAACATAAAATAAAGAAAAAAAAAAAAAAAAAAAAATTTAATAAAAAACCCGAAACAAACAAAAAAATAAAAATAAATAAGTCAAAATAATTCAGAAAAAACTTTTTCACGTCCCCCAACCAGTGGGGAAGAATCCGACTCCGAGGGCAGAGGAAAATCTGCGACTCTGAGTACAGGAGGAGGTGCAGTGGTACCGCTCCGCTCGCGGCACTCCTAATTGTAAACACATGAATGCAAATTGAACAGGTAACGTCACTATAGGTAACTAGAATAAACAAATCAATGAGGGTAAGCTAAATGAAGCAAAAATACAACCGGTGGTCTAGGGGGAGCAAAGCCAACTAGATGGTAGGGAGCCATTCAGAGAACTAGGTAGGAGAGGGGGTGACTAGGCTCCTAAGTGGAAGTGGCATAAGGAACAGGGGTGTATTGCAGAGGGCGAGGAAAGAGGCCGACTACTTGACAGGCTGCAAGTGGATACCATATGGGGAGGAGAGGGGAAGCGGCCGTCCTTAAAAGATCAGCAAGTATAGTCATACAATGTCTTGTTACTTGGGGGAGGGTATAGGGGGGTATAACCGTGGCCAATGGGTGGAGGGAAGAACCAGAATGTCCAGGAAGTCCAGAGAAGTTTTGAGCTTGTCCATAAGCCGGAAAGAAGGGATCTGGTAGGAGGGTAGATCACAAATAAGTAGGTAATATGTGGAGAACCTGAAGGATCTGTAGAGTTCAACAGCGGATAATGGGAAGGAACCTCAGGAAGTCAGAGGAAATGTGAGTCCATGTGGGCATTAATGCAAAACATGCCGAGTGGACCCAGCCCCTGTTAAGGGGAAGTGGTAATAAAGAGGTCCAGATCAGTAGTTCAGGGAGGAAGTCCTTCTTTGGCCTTCTTAGTTTTAGGTTTTGACCATAGTGACGTGAGTGGGCTAGATGGAGGAGGTCGCTTAGTTAAGACGGAGGCTGAGGTTTGCATCGGAGAGGGTGGATCCGTAGAGATGAGGCCCAGTTTCTGTAGTAATTGTTCACCGTCCTGGAAGGAGGAGAATCTGAAGAGCTTGCCGTTATGCTCAAACTTCAAGCTGAAGGGAAAGAGCCACCAGTATTTGATGTTTCTTTGTGCAAGTATTGTCAAAAGAGGTTTAAGCGCCCGCCGTTTCTGAATCGTGTATGGCGAAATATCCGCGAAGAGTTGAACTGGGTGACCCATAATTTGGATTTGAGGGGATGAACGAGCTTTCCGCATGACTTCTTCTTTGACGCTATAGTAGTGTGGTTTGACCACAACATCTCGGGGTAGACCATCAGGACGAGGGGGTCCCAGAGCTCTATGCGCCCGATCAAGTTCCATTTTGTGTGTTCTGATATCAGGAATGAGGGATTTAATGAGGGAGTGCACCGCTTCAGGAATGTCAGTGATGGTCTCAGGCAGGCCTCTGATCCTAAAGTTAAGCCTTCTGGACCTATTTTCAAGGTCATCAATTTTGGCTATGGCAGTATCTAGCTGGTCATGTAAATCTTGGATACGATCGGTATTTTGATTGACTCTAGCGATCGTGGAATCCACTCTGTGCTCAACGGTTTCAATGCGGGTACCTAGCATCTGGAGATCCATTTTAATGTCAGAAGTTATTCTGGCGGCATTCTGTGCTAATCCCTTATCCAACATTTCCGCAAATTTAGAAAACATCAGGGCCATATCTGGGTGCTGGAGGGTGTGAGATTCCACAGCTTGATGTGTTACAGGCTGACCAGGGGATGCTGCTGAGGAGGGGGACAACAGCATCTCATCCAGTGTGTGGTGAATGAGGGACACAGTGGTGGCTGGAGATAAAGGTCCCACAGTGGGTATGGTGTGAGGAACTCTGCCACATACCTCCTCATGAAGGGTGTTCCGCCATGGAGATGAGGGAGAATTGCCTGAGGAGACTGCCTCATGCAGCTGCCGTTCCGCCGCCATTTTGGAATATTAGGGCTCTGAGGAGAATGAAAATCGGGCTGCTAGGCTCCTTTGACACAGTCCCTGACAGCTAGAAATTGTGCCTGCAAGCAGTCTCTGCGTCCCAGGGTCGATGGGATCTATTTCTCTGGGGGTGTCCCGCTGTGGAGTGAGGGAAAAAAGCGCCTGAGGAGACAGCGCCTGAGGCGACAGCGGCCTTATCGCCGTCAGGTAAGATCAGCCCGAACAGGGCTTCCCAGCTTCCCCTCTCCTCTCTAAACCGCCGAAAAGTGTGCCCGCTGACTTCCCCCGTATTCCGGTCCTGCCGGGCGGCTGGCTGAGTGACGTTGCTCCGTGCAGGGAGCGATGAGCGAGCGGAGCGGGACGGAGCTCCGAGATCAGGCGGCCATCTCGGTCTGCTCCGCGCATGCGCCTCTACTGGGATTTTTTTGTAGCAGAATACATATTGGCCTAAATTGGTGAAGAAATTCGATTTTTCCATTTTTTTTTTGGATATGTTTTATAGTAGAAAGTAAAAAATATTGTTTTTTTTTTTGTTAATAGCGAAAAAAATAAAAACCACAAAGGTGATCAAATGCCACCAAAAGAAGGCTCTATTTGTAGGAAAAAAAAGGACATTTTATTTGGGTACAGTGTCACATGATCATGCAATTGTCTGTTAAAATAACACAGTGTTGTGTTGGCCTGTTAATGAAGGGGGATAAATCTTCCATAGGGAAAGTGGTTAATTACCAATAAATAATCATATAAGCCCTTCAATGGTAACTTATCCCTTTATTACTATGTATTATTGTTGCTCAGATTTATTATGTTGTGGTATGTGTTGGGTGTATTATGGGGTCCAACACTCGCCTGGGAATTTTCCCTTAGGGGCCTATAGATGTCCCCTGAATTGGTCGGTCCAGCCGTGGTAAGCTTCTATGTCCATTCCTTATGGGGATGCAGTTATGGGTTGGAACCGTGTATATGACATATTATTCCTAGTATTGTTTGGATTGTTGAACGTGCTCACCTCTATGGCAGATTTGCGGAGTGTCCATATATGTTCCAATCCTTACAATCATTATTGCATGTATTTTTTTATTGGTTTGTTTATAAGTTTGATTATTTATATGTCTGTCCTTTATAGCGATAACTTGCCTCTGGAAACATACTCCTGAAGAAGCGCTCACAGCACGAAACCTGTCGATTCTGAACTGATCTAGGATGACATTCCGATTCTTTTCCGTGGATGGATGCACGTCCAATTGCTCACTTCTTTTTCAGAGAATGAATTTATATGTATTGTATACTCCCTCTTTTTAGGACCTTTTTAACTTTTTAACTCCTACTTACGAACAGCAGGCGGCGCCAGCAGGCACATCGGAAAACAGCGGAAAACATCGGAAAACGAAGTTGGAAAACAGCAGAAAACATCGGGAAAACATCTGAAAACGCCTTTATGCGCGTCCGAATTACAAACCAAACTGACTTAAGAACAAACAGGCAGTCCCTAACCTGTTCATAACTCGGGGACTGCTTGTAAGTCCTTACCGTACCATGAGAGTCCACAGTTGCCTTAGACCCTCTGCCTTTTGTTTTTCTTAAATCTGTAGGACATTATCATAGTTTTACTATCAGTAGCACTATATAATGTATTATGGGGTTGTACAATCCTATTAGCAGTAATGTAGCACCTCTTCCTTTACCTGTTTCATATCACCCGTTGTATGTATGCCATATCTCCACTTGGATTGGGTTTCATAGTGCCTTCTGTTCACCCCTAAAATGCCTTTAAATTCTTTTAATGAAAAGCCATTGTTATTTATTCATTTCAATATAACTCACTTAAAGCACACTTACTTGAATTGCTGTGTCTGTTTTCATTTAATTTAACATCATATTTATCTTAGTGACCCGTGATTGTACAATGTCTTTAGTACAGAAACCTCTATCTGACCCCTAAAATCTAATTACCCAAAGTTCCTGCTGATAATTTCTTAGGCCAGGTTCCAAATTGCTCATCACATCCTTTACCGTTTGATCCTACTTCAATTTACATTAATAAAGCAAACTCTGCAGTAGTTTCCTTTGCGACAAAATACCTTTGACTAGGGGGTGCCATGTCATTTTATACAGCACTTTTGTCATGTTTACAACCTTGGCTAAGTTTGGAAATAAATTGAAGTGGTATAGCTTTTACTTCAGACTATTTTAGAACAAAGGGAAAACATCTATGGATATTTAAAGCTGGGCTCCAGGCAAACAGTTGACTTGGCGAATGAAATACATATACAAGATCTGACTTATTTCCAGAGAATTTGTATTTTTGTCCATTCTTTTCTGTGAGTTATGCCATGTACACATGGTCGGACATTCCGACCACAAAATCCGTTGGATTTTTTCCGACCGATTTTGTTCGAAACTTGTGTTGCACACACACGGTCGGACAGAGTTGTCAGAAAATCCGATCGTTCCAAACGAGGTGACATATAAAATGTACGATGGGACTACGTAGAGGCCAGTAGCCAATAGCTTTCGTCTCCAAATTTATTCTGAGCATGCAAGGCACTTTGTGCGTCGGAATTCTCTACACACGATCAGAAAAAGTCTGATCGGATTTTGTTGTCGGAAAATTCTGACAAAAAAGCCCGCTAGAGCCCACACACGATCGGATTTTCCGACAACATAATCCGATCAGACTTTTTCCATCGGAATATCCGACCGTGTGCACGGGGCATTACACAGCTCTTCTACACAGTAAAGCTCTTTCTGGTAAGGCAGGAGATTTGATTTTCTATGCTGAAGAAAAACACTTGCAAGGTCTTGTCCTTCACAAGGTATGACTGGACAGTGAAAAGAAAAGCAGCACCCTGGAAATAGAGCTTTCTGTTACTTTTCTCTCTCCTCCTAGCAACATACTCTGTGTTGGAAAATGAGCGCTATAGCACAACGGACTGGCTCCAGACTGGCCACCTCTCTCAATATGAGCTCTATGGACTGCAGGGGGCAGATGTCAAGTTACATTCAGGTGTCAACATTAAAAAAATAGGTTTGATGATGTATTCATGAATAAGGGCTTGTTCACACTTGACTAAATTTCTAACACCTAAAAAATGCTCCTATAGCGTTAGTATGGGCATTAGAGCTTTAGTATGGGCGTTAGTATTGGGCATTTTACAAGGGTTAATGACAAGTCAAAAATGCTCCCCAAACGCCCTATGGGCAGTTTAGAAGCATTTGAAGAGCGTTAAGGCATGTTAAAACTGCTCCACAAATTCCTATTCCATTACAGGAAATAAACAAATCTTAACGCCCTGCAACTGCCTGCCAGAGTGTTTGCGAAGCGTTACCATAGGCTTGAAAGGCTTCAAACACCTCCTGACTCGACAGGAGTCTTCAATATTGAAGTGACGCAACACTAATGCTTCATGTTTTGTTAGTGTGACCAGCACTGTGTGCTGTCCATTGTATTATTTGCATAGGCGTTTAAGGGGCACCTCTCAAACCCCTGATTTTAATGTCAGCGTGAACTTAGCCTAAGAGCTTCATTAATGTATTGTCTTTGTCAGTAACCAACCACAATGTCCCAATCACTGATGTGACTTTAGAAAAGCTAAAGCAACCCTGCTGTTCAAAGTTTCTAAACCGCTACTAAAATGGGTTCCTCTGGGCACCTTTACAAATGCCCCATGAAGATGCAGTAGCTTTTAGTGCAGCAACCAATTCAACATTTACATTTCTTTTAATTACTGCACTATACATAATATCATAATTGCTTTGGTGCTGACTTGACTAAATATAGAAATATAGATTTGATTCTGTTAACTATTTTATTTCTGAAGGCTAAAGCATTTTCCAGAGTAAGCTAAAATCATAATAAAATATTTTTTATCATTGTGCACCTATAGACAAGAAAAAAAAAGTAGTCTTTTGCATGTATCATATTTCATCACAAAGAAGTGGTAGAGCTATTGGGGTTATGAGGGCAGCCATGACTGGTCCCCAAGGGCTGGATGAAGCAGCATGGGTAGAGATAAATCCCAAGGCTTAAGACAATACTTGATGCTCTTGGCATGATAGCCAGTAAGCATAATTCCACGGCTGTGAATGGAGTGACCTCATCAAATGCTTAAATTTGTCCTGCCCACTGAAGTTCTGATATTTATTTGGCAAGCGTTGGAACTTAAGCTAGTTAGACACAGGAACATTTTTTCGTTAAACCCAGTGGGCGGAACAAAAAAAAACTGAGGAGTCAATGTATTAACTAAGTGATGTGGGTGGAGAGATCTCCCCGAGCATGATCGGATGCTGGTTTCCAGCATGCTCATTCTAATGACCAGCTTCTGTCGGACAGGCTCTTGTACACATTGGCCAAATGTTGGCTGGTTTCTGCGAGAACTAGCCAATATTGTCCAATATTCGGGCCGTGTGTACCAACCTTTAGAAACCATTTTGGACATGTTGGGTTTACTTTATAAACTCTTTTTTTTTTTTTTTTATTTAAACAGTTTGAAATAATGTCAGTCAATGGAAAATACGGTGACAGCCAGAACATCTCTTAATTTACATTTAACCTGATTTTTACATAATCTTATGCAACCAGATTCAGAAAGCTTTTAGCATTCCATGTGAATACTACATTGTCTTTTCACATGATTCTGTGTTTTCCAACCTCTCTGACACAGAGCACTGCCCAGGCACTTGATATCATATGGGTTTACCATGTGGGGCAACAAGCCACTGAATGCCAAGAAGGGGTTGATTTACTAAAGGCAAATTTTCAAGCACAGTTGCACTCTGCAAGGGCATTTGTTTCAGAGTTTAGTAAATGAGGTTAAGCTACATTTTGCAAAGAAGTTTTCTTTACAACTGCAGAGACTGGCACCACAGAAAAGGGAGAGCTGGGTATTACATTTTTAGGGAACCATTTACACTACAGATTTAAGCTGGCATTACACCTGTATATTTTTTATTTCTCAAAATTGTTGCTTTCAAAATGTTTGATTTTAAAGGGAACATTTTAACAATTGTTTTCAACCAGAGCAAGTGAAAACGTTGAAAGACAAGGATAGAAAGCTTTTAATGAAACTAGCAGGGAACAACCAAATTTCTAAGAGTTGATTGAGAAAAAACATAATTAGGCTTATACACTTGCACTTGTTAAAATTGAGA
This sequence comes from Lithobates sylvaticus, assembly GCA_028564925.1. Classification (NCBI taxonomy): domain Eukaryota; kingdom Metazoa; phylum Chordata; class Amphibia; order Anura; family Ranidae; genus Lithobates; species Lithobates sylvaticus. The sequence goes on along the minus strand of CM053034.1, from coordinate 35,344,899 downwards.
CATTGACATGGTACTCAAATGCGAAAGTCATTTGAAATGAGTCAAGTCCATGAAGGTTCCATAGAATGGTTGGACGAGCAATTTTTATACTTTCTTATCTGAATGTTCAAGCAACTACAGGAGCAAGGTCAGCTTTAATTCAGATCACTTTAAAGTTTAATTTTAGGAATCTTTAGCCATATCTTTAGAGAAACCAATAAGCTTTTCATCTTGTGTGATGATAATGTGACCATATATCTTCAGGTAAACTGAGGAGGCAATGATTTTATCATTACAATACTGGAGCTGATCAAGTGATCAATGAAGGCAGACCTTTCCATTCAGCAATGCATTTTTGGAAGTTTCTAAAATGTCAGAATTCACAGAACTAGAGTAGGTAAGAGTCTGCAATCAAGTTTGCTAAAAACCTGGAAATTAAATAGCTGGCCTGAAACTAATTTACCTTGAATCAGCAAAGAAAGAAGACTCGTCTCAAAACGTTTCAGCTCATCCAACTAAGGTTTCAACATCTATCTACCTAGATTGTTTCAGGATCTTACGCTGTCCATTTGTTGAACATCAAAATATTTTGGATCGTACTGCAATTTAACTATATTCAAACTTTGAGTGGAAGACTGTCTAATCAGCTAAACATTTCAAAAGTACATTTCATTAGAACACTATCAGTACCGTGTACATACAGCATAACAGCTAATCAAAACAGGATAAACAAATGAAGTAATTACGCCAGGCAAGAACAAAGGAAGGCGGAAGTTATATATGATTGCACAAGGTCATTAGAAGTAAGCTGCTTGGTTAAAAAGAAACATTTATTAGGACACCTTGTTTGATCATTTATTTCAACTCCAAGCTGAGTTTGAAATGGAATCTTCCTATTAGCATGACCTTGAAGGGATCATCATATTTTTTTTTAAAAGGCTGGAGGAATTTGTGTTAAATTAGTTTTATGTACATGGAAGCTCATTACAATTATGCAGCCTGTTAAAGACAAGGAGGGAAATATGGCTTCTTGAAAAGCATTGTAAATTGACTCATTTGCCAACAGTTCAGACTCCT
>CM053034.1:33446687-33485879 GCA_028564925.1 Lithobates sylvaticus | reverse complement strand
TCTCTGCTTGTCCGCCTGCTCACTTCTCTCATTTCCCCCTCCTTTCTCATGCAGCCAGCCAGACCACCGCAGCAGCTGTGGCCACGACCGGCTGGTTAGGCAGGGACCCTGCAACAAGAGACTCAGGGAAATGGGCCCCAGATTTGGGGCTATAACCCCAATAGCCACCCCCTAGTGACGTCCCTGCTGCTGGGCATCATAAGGTTAGTTTGCAGCACAACTAGGCAAACTAGAACAGTCCACTCATCCACAGCTTAGGATCGTGAACAAACTGCGGCACAGGAACTCTACTCACTGGTCCTGGAGTGGGAAAAGTCTATAGGCCCCGTCTTTAGTAGAGTAGTCCAACAACCAGTCCAGGAGTGCTCCAGGGGCAAACAGCCTCCTAAAGCTCAGGGATCAGTGCTCTCTCAGAGAAAGACAGGGCTTCCAATTTACCACCTCTTTGACCACCTGTTGGGCATACCTACCAAGAGATTGGCCATAGCATGGCAAATATTTAGGCATTAGAATTTACTGCCTTAAGCTCTAGAAGGTTCTTCGCAGAGGCAGGGGAAAATCAAATTTGAAAGTCATAGAGCTATGAACAAACCCGGGCAATCAATCTCAGCTTCCCTGATTACAGAGGGAGCCAACAACTACATTTTCCAAGTATCCTACCCCAGGAGGGTGCTACACAACCATTTGTCCCAAGCCATCCTATTTTTTATAAAGGGATTATACCAAAAAAGTTAAGGCATGTATGCTCATAAATCTGTCTCTGGTCTTTGCCTAATTTAACTTTACTTTGTATTCCAGCTTTGTCTTTCCTTTTTTAAATCAAATAACAGAATTGTGCTGTTTAGATTATATCTGTGTGGCTTTGGGAGATAAAAGAACATGTACTTCATCTATAGGTTGAATTACAAGGAAATTAAAAGTGACCATAATAAGACACAGATCTATGGAATATCATCCTATTAGAGGGAAGAAATGACAGGTATTATTTTCAGAATACATTCCACCTTCCCTCTTGATATCATATTTTCCTGTATGCCGAAGTAATGACGTCTGTAAGCTTCTGTAGTGAGTGAGAGTTTGCACATATATTAATGTCACTTGTGTAATTATTAATATCCTTCCCTGCCAGTCTATTTCATTAATTTTTAAATCGTACTGGAAAGTTTAGTGGTGCTGCTACCTCCTTAACACTAAAATGAGCCAGTAACTTATGGCCGAATTAAAGTAACAAGTTGGATCTCATGTAAGGAATCCTTTGCAAGAACAAAATTAAAGGTGCATTGCCATAAAAAAAAAAAGAAAATTAAAGGTTCTAAAGGCTGAAGGGTTTTTACCTTAATGTGTTCTCTGCATTAAGGTAAAAAAAAAACTTTTGTGTGGCCCCCCCTCCCTCCCCCCTTATACTTACCTTAACCCTAATCTCAATCCAGCACTGTGCACTAGAGCAGCAGCTCTGTCCACTGTCTCTCTCTTCACAGGCTCAGAGACAGAAGCGGGAGCCATTGGCTTTCGCTGCTGTCAGTCACAGCCAGGAAGGAGGGAGCCGGGGGCGGAGCCAAGCAGTGCTGTGTGTGTGTCAATGGACACACACAGCCGGCTTAGGATTGAGCCTGAACGAGTGCCCCCATAGTAAGTGGTTTGCTTTAGTGGGCACTTGGCAGGGTGAGGAGCTTGAGAATGCTGGCGTGGGACCCAGGAAGCGAAGGATCGGGGTGCTCTGTGCAAAACCATTGCACAGAGCACCCCTGTATAACATGTTTGTTTCATTTAATTGTAATTATTTTATTTTTACAGTCAGCCCAAGCTGAAGAGAAAATTGACAGTGACAGAGGTTGGGGCATACTAACATGTAATGTAATGGAGTCCCTGTTTACAGAAGTGACTGGGCACTCCAGCTGTCACCAGGCGCTGGGTCCTCCAATGCGTTGCCATTGTGCAGCAACCACAAGACCATGCAGCTTCTACTTACAGTGTATTTCCCATTTTGCAGTCAAATTTGAGAAAAAAAACACTATGGGGGTTATTTGCGAAAGGCAAATCCACTTTGCACTGCAAGTGTATTGAAAGTGCACTGAAAGTGCACTTGGAAGTGCAGTCGCTCAAATTTTCCAACAACAAAATCCATTGTAAATTCCGATTGTGTGTACACAATTCCGACGCACAAAGTTCCACGCATGCTCGGAATCAAGCAGAAGAGCCACACTGGCTATTGAACTTCATTTTGCACGGCTTGTCGTATGTGTTGTACGTCACCACGTTCTTGACGTTCGGAATTTCCGACAAGATTTGTGTGACCGTGTGTATGCAAGACAAGTTTGAGCCAACATCCGTCGAAAAAAAAAATGGATTTTGTTGTCGGAAAATCCTATCGTGTGTACAGGGCATTAGGAGTGACACACATTTGACTAGCTAAAAGAGAGGGAAGTAGGAGATGGACAATGCCTCCTCCCACCTTCCCTCTCCCCCCTTCCACACCCTAAACTACCCAACCTCATGTTTTCATCTCCCCACTCCCCCCTAGTCACCTAACCAAGCCTCTCTCAAACAGAACAACATGCATACACCACTTAAGCCCATTCCACCACATTTACCATAACCCCAACATACTATGAATATACCCCAGCGATGGACCTAACCCACACCATAACCGATTCCTCTACATCTGCCTACCCTCTAGATATCGCTAATCAGGACCAATTTATACATAAACAATATACTTTTAGATTAACTTTTTTGTCTGAGCTGGTTGCTACTCATAGCTGTTGTCCACATGAACCCATAGAATGATATGGAAATGGACCACTACTCTCAAGGTTTATGCATTACTACATGACTCTCACTTGTAACGCAAATATGTTTTACATATTGTTAACCATATGACTACTGTACTAAATCTCTGTATGTTATTTTTTCTCTTAAATAAAAATCTTTATGGGAAAAAAAAAAAAAAACTAAATTGACACAGTAGCCTCTGTTTAGGACAAGAGGGCTACATGTATATACAATATATACCATATAATATATATATATACATTATGATATCTAATGTATTCTATTAAACTGGAAAGTGTGCTGGGGAATTTTAGTACTGTTTTGTAAACTGCCCTGAATATATACATGCTGTCCCTCCCAACTTTTTGAGATGGGAACGAGGGACATTTATTTAGGCCCCTTTCACACGGATGGCCCGTTCAGGTCCGCCTGTCAGTTTTTTAGGCGAACCTGAACGGACACTCCATAGACCTCTATGGAGGGACGGATGTCAGCGGTGACATGTCCGAAAAAGTGTGATGGAGGAAAACCCTATTTTTCCATCCGTCTGCGGATCGGATCGGGTGACTCTACGGTCCGTCGTTATCCGATCCCCCATAGAGGAGAGCGGCACTTTGACAGGTCCATCCCTGCACAGAGTGCAGAAACAGACCTGTCATCTGCCTGCTCAGCCGGGATCGACGGAGCGATCCCCTGCTGAGCAGAGCGGGTTCCGTACACGGACACATCCGTGTGAAAGAGCCCTTAGGATTACAAATAGTCAATGTTGATTGAGAGAGTGGATTTCCAATTTAGGTTAAGGCATTTAAAGCCCAACTCCAAGAAACTCGAAAATGATTGGCTTACTGCAAAGGTTAACTGCTTGTTTAGGTCTAGGGAGAATGGAAAAGTAGATTTACCTACACGATCCTCTCAGTAAAGTCCCTGCAGGATTTTCCCCTATGCTCCAACCGTCCAAGGCTCCGACGTCTTCAAGAATGATGTGCAGGACTTTTTTTTTTTTTCTTTTTAAAGCGGTTCGGCACACATTTCATTTAGTAAATCTCTTTGCCTTCCAAATCAGGCAAAGAGTACTAAATGAAATGTGTTTTTTTTTTTTACTTACCTTGTAATCGATGACTTCCTGTCTTCTGTCTCTTCGGGGGTGGGCGGGGTCTGTGCGGGGATCCTCGACACGCCGCACTGTCTCCTGGGATCTGGTGTCATTGATCCCAGGAGTCAGTGCGGGCATCTTCCGAAATCTTGCGAGATTTCGGCCACATCTTCCGAAATCTCGCGAGATTTCGGACACATTTTCCGAAATCTCGCGAGATGTCGGCAGATGTGCCGACATCTCGCGAGATTTCGGAGAACGTGACCTGCACTTTGCCGTTACTGCGCACGCGCGAGCTCGGCGCAGTAACGGGCCATCTAAAGTGCCTGTGGGGTTTCACATGCCCACAGGCAAGATGGCCCCCAGCAGACAAGAAGAAGATAAAGAATTTTATGGGAGGAAAACCGGCGGCGATCGAGATGGAAGATGGGACAGGTAAGTCCCCCAATTGAGCTATATACCCTTGGCATATAGCCCAAAAAAAAAATACCAGTGCAGAACCGCTTTAAGAATATACTCAGCTATTGATACTCTGAGAATAACATTCCTCAGTACAAACCCTCTTTGGACCAATGGTCTCCCGCTTTCAGATGGTTCCAATTACAATGTCTATTGGTCCCCATATGTTTAATCCACTCACTGTTGAACAATCAACCAACCGTGATTTTTGAGACTACCTCTCTACTGTATACAGCTGAATGTATATTGTTATACTGTTGTACTATTTGTACCTTATATATTGTACTATCGAAATTTTCAATAAAAAAACTATTGAAAAAAAAAAAAACTGACCACATTAAACAGAGGAACACAGCATGGTCAGTTCTCTAGCTACTGTATGCTGGGAACTTAGCCTGCTCTCCTCCAATGATCAGACTTTTCCTGACATGCCCCTCCTGCACAGCCATTAAATTGGAAGATCAGTGTGCTGCTGCTTCTCCTCCCCCGGCTCTTATGCAACTAAGTATGTGATCACTTATTAAAAAGGGAAAAACGTTTTTTATATATTTTTTATATTTTTTATATCTATACACAAATGTTTTGCCTTTTATTTCTATTTTAGGAGCCTCATATCCCCAGACGACACTGGTTACAGAGAAATGTGCGCATTGGGAGGGACCTCACACGTGACGTTATTATACAAGTCGGCCTGACCACTTGGACCTGCTGGTTGTTGTGTAATTCCTTCAAAATGTGTGATTTTATAATTTTGTTAAAATTTTGGTGCAATACTACATTATGTGGATTTTCCTCTGTACTTTATCTTTCTTCATGGAGTCTATCTTGGCTTAGGTCTGTTCTCCTTACGGGATCAGAGCAGCTGGTAAGGAGCTCATTTAACCGCTTGTGGTTATTCCTTTTGGGAGCACTCTTTCTTCGTGGTGCAAGTTATCACCATTCCTTCACAGCAAAGAAAAAAAATAAACTATTGAAGTTTAGAAAATCTGAGCACCTTTTTGCACTTCATTCAAATGTGATCTGTAAAGCATATATTTCAAATAACTGATAAGTGAGCATGAAATGATTATTTATACAATATTTGTAAAAATATTAAAAAATGTTATATATAAAAAATCATGTAAATAATAAAGTGTACAGTCCATGTGGACAATTGTTCAAATGATGTAGTACATCAATGTAAATTCATCAACAACTTATATATAAAAGTGCTTCTTAATTCACTTCATCCATACAAAGGTGCTCCAAAAATCAACACAAAAAGCTAATTGTGTCACCTCTCTTGTACTCCCCACGCTGTGGACATATCCTCACCCGTGCTCAAACATAAAGATGGATCTCCAGACTCCTATATCGATCCTCAGCTCAGTGTCCCAAAAACAATTGGCAAAAAAATAGGCTCCAATAGTGCTAATCCCATTTAAAATAACTCCTTTATTAAAGATCCTACAAATGTGTACTCACATGTACCCGGTGCTTCTAGTGTACCAGGCTATATTGCACAATAAATAAATGCAGTTTTCCAAGACAGCCACGCAACCGCTATAATCCCACAACTCCTTGCTTCTCGTAGAGCCGCGAGTGCCTCCACCGTCCTTGCCCCTCCCCTATGCGTGTCAACACAGGGATCATGTATCTTCCTCAGGGGGATTACTATTGGACAGAAGGCAGTGTCAATAAATACCTATGTAAAGGGTTAAGAGGCCATATTTTTACTTTTTTTCATTCATTATCATTTGTCACCAAATGTAAACCCAATTTGTCGTGAAAAATAACAAGGTATAGTTCACCTGGATACACTAAATAGTTGCAATGACAGTTTTACTTACATAAGTCTAAGTTGCAAAACAGGCGTTAAGATATGTTTTACCCTCAGTCATGGAGGGGTTAAATATGGTTGCTACTTTTTTCACAGCAAGTCTTTTGAAGCAGAAAATGCTCCTCCTCCCTCAAAAAAAAGAAATTCATCTTTTTTTACCAGACTGTAGATGTAGCCCAAAGCTGGCAAAGCTCTAATAGCACTTTAAAGGTCCATCTACTTTAACTCGAAAGGTGCTGGCATACTCTCCATCACTAAAAAAGGATTTTACCTATTTAATAATCTGCCTGCACCAAAGTGCTGGGTTTTTAAAAAGGTGCGGTATTGATTTTTTTTTCCTGAAAATCGGTAGCTACAGGAAGCAAAAAGCTATTTTTAAAATAATTGTAATGGCAGAAGGTTTTTTTACCTTAATGGATTCCACCCATGAAGGTAAAAAAAAGTGTGTGCAGCTTCCCCCCAGTGCAAAAAGTGCCTTTAGGCCCCTTTCACATCAGATCTGCCTGTCAGTTTTTCTGGTGGACCTGATTGGATCCTCCAGTCACCTCTATGGAGAGGCAGATATCAGGAAGGCCTGATCATAACAAATGCACACATACTCAAAACCAGGTACCTGTTCCCCCTCCAAAAAAGTGAAGTTCCAAAACCTAAAGGGGGGGGGGGCAGCAGAGAAGCGAAGAGTCCCCTTTTGGGTAAAAGTCTGCTTTAACTTTGTCTGTCAGTCACACCTGAAAATATTTTAATGGCCGCGTGTTGCTGTTCTGTTTTCATAGAGTCTAGTTATTACTCTATAAGTGGCAAAATTCAACTTTAACAAGCAATGTTCTTCAAGAGAGGAGAGACAGGACAGTTGTGTTCTGCTCAGCAGAGCCTGCGTAAAAACAATCAGTAAACTCTTTAATCATGTCTAAGAGGCCTGAATATTTACATAATTATATCTACTACCCTCTCTGTATCCGATTTGTTCTGTATTCCAAAAGGTCAAGATACAGGGCAGCTGCCTGTCTGCTCACTGCCGTTATTTGAGTGCTCCGGCCATCTAATTTCTCAGTCACTTTTATTGTGCTCATCTGTTCAGGAAGACTAGGTTTTCCAAGGCTCATTTGCTGGTTAATTGCATTTTCAGATCCTTTAAGATGTCTACCGCACCTGCTCACCACTTCACAGTCGCTTTTGATCTCTCCAGAAATATCAAACTTTGATTATGTGAAAATCATTCTCTACGTGCTTGGAAACCAAGCTGAAATTAACAATGTAACTGTTCTGACCTGCCCAATTGTCAGTTAGGAGTTTTTCAAAAGAGTCTGAAGCTTTACAAATTTAGGCACAAATGATATCTTTTCTCTTTTGTGCTATGTTTTTTTTTTTTTTTCGTGTTTATTTATGCTTGACTTGTGTTCATTAAGGGTAGCAGAAAGGTGCTTAAGAGCCATAACTGTCCATCATTTTCAATTAAAGGGTAGACACGAGCTCCTGTTTGGTGAAGTGGTGAGATCTTAATAGCACCCACCAGTTTTGTATCGGGGAGGATGTTGGCAGGTGCCCAGTTCCAAAATGTAAAGCGCAGGTGAGTAACTTGAGAACAGATGGTGACTCAAATGCAATAAAATGTAATTTAGACATTTGGAAAGAAGAAAAAAAATCACAGCTTATTTGATAAGGACTATCAATACTGGAAAGTTTAGAGGTGGAAAAAAAATCCAACTATAGACTTCAACTATCCAGTGATGCGATTATGTTCCTCTTTTGGGCTTAATAATGTCCAGTGTCATTCAACCCACTTATTGTGGGCCCATGTTTCAATGGGCAAAAGAAGGTGGTGAAATAGACCTGTCACATCATTGGACACCTGTAAAAAGGTCACATATATACAGTATCTCACAAAAGTGAGTATACCCCTCACCCTTTTGTAAATATTTTATTATCTCTTTTCATGTGACAACACTGAAGAAATGACACTTTGCTACAATGTAAAGTAGTGAGTGTACAGCTTGTATAACAGTGTAAATGTGCTGTCCCCCTAAAATAACTCAACACACAGCCATTAATGTCTAAACCGCTGCCAAAAAAAGTAAGTACACCCCTAAGTGAAGATGTCCAAATCAAGCCCAAAGTGTCAACATTTTGTGTGGCCACCATTATTTTTCAGCGCTGCCTTAACCTGCCTTAACCCTCTTGGGCATGGAGTTGACCAGAGCTTCACATGTTGCCACTGGAGTCCTCTTCCACTCCTTCATGACGACATCACAGAGCTGGTGGATCTTAGAGACCTTGCGCTTCTCCACCTTCCATTTGAAGATGCCCCACAGATGCTCAATAGGGTTTAGGTCTGGAGACATGCTTGGCCAGTCCATCACCTTTACCTTAGCTTCTTTAGCAAAGCAGTGGTCGCCTTGGAGGTGTGTTTTGGGTCATTATCATGTTGGAATACTGCCCTGTGACCCAGTCTCCGAAGGGGGGATCATGCTCTGCATCAGTATGTGACGGTACATGTTGGCATTCTTGGTTCCCTCAATGAACTGTAGCTCCACAGTACTGGCAGCACTCATGCAGCCCCAGACCATGACACTCCCACCACCATGCAAGACACACTTGTCTTAGTTCTCCTCACCTGGTTGCTGCCACACACGCTTGACACCATCTGAACCAAATAAGTTTATCTTGGTCTCATCAGACCACAGGACATGGTTCCAGTAATCCATGTCCTTAGTCTGCTTGTCTTTAGAAAACTGTTTGCGGGCTTTCTTGTGCAACATCTTTAGAAGAGGCTTCCTTCTGGGATGACAGCCATACAGACCAATTTAATGTAGTGTGCGGCGTATGGTCTGAGCACTGACAGGCCCCTTCAACCTCTGCAGCAATGCTGGCAACACTCGTACATCTATTTCCTCAAGACAACGTCTGTATATGACGCTGAGTGCGTGCACTCAACTTCTTTAGTCGACCATGGCGAGGCCTGTTCTGAGTGGAACCTGTCCTGTTAAATTGCTGTATGGTCTTGGCCATCATGCTGCAGCTCAGTTTCAGGGACTTGTCAAGCTTCTTATAGCCTAGGCAATCTTTATGTAGAGCAACAACTAGTTTTTTAAGATCCTCAGAGAGCTCTTTGCCATGAGGTGCCATGTTGAACTTCCAGTGACCAGTATGAGAGAGTGAGAGCGATAACATAAAATCTAACACACCTGCTCATCATTCACACCCAAGACCTTGTAACACTAATGAGTCACATGACATTTGGGAGGGAAAATTGGGTTAACTGGGCCCATTTTTTTACTCATGTTTGTTGCCAGCAGTTTAGACATTAGTGGTTGTGTGTTGAGTTATTTTGAGGGGACAGAACATTTACACTGTTATACAAGCTGTACACTCACTACTTTACATTGTAGCAAAGTGTCATTTCTTCAGTGTTGTCACATGAAAATATATAATAAAATATTTACATAAATGTGAGGGGTGTACTCACTTTTGTGAGATACTGTATATATATATATATATATATATATATATATATATATTACTGTGCAAAAGTTTTAGTGTAAAAAAAATGCTGTAAATTAAGAATGCTTTAAAAAATAGAAGTGTTAAGAGTTTTTTTTTATCAATTAAAAAAATGGAAAGTAAATGAACAGACGAGAAATCCAAATCAAATCAATATTTGGTGTAACCACCCTTTGCCTTCAAAACAGCATCAGCGTTCTTCTAGGTAGACTTGCACACAGTTTTTAAAGAAACTCGACAGGTAGGTTGTTTCAAACATCTTGGAGAACTAACTACAGATCTTCTGTGGATGTTGGCTGCCTTCTGTTTCTTCATGTAACCCCAGACAGACTCCATGATGTTGAGATCAGGGCTCCGTGGGGGCCAAACCATCACCTCCTTGTTCTTCTTTACACTGAAGATAGTTCCTAATGGCATTGGCTGTATGTTTGGGGTCTTTGCCTTGTTGCAGAATAAATTTGGGGCCAATCACACGCCTCCCTGATGGTATGACATGATGGATAAGTATCTGCCTTTTTTTTTTCAGCATTGAGGACACCATTGATCCTCACCAAATCCCCAACTACATTTGCAGAAATGCAGCCCCAAATTTGCCGGAAACCTGTACCGTGCTTCACTGTTGCCTACAGACACTCATTATGGTTCCACTCTCCAGCCCTTCGGTGAACAAATTGTCTCCTGCTACAGCTAAATATTTCCCATTTTGACTCATCAGTCCAGAGCCCCTGCTGCCATTTTTCTGCACCCCAGTTCCTATGTTTTCGTGCATAGTATGTGGAAACAGGGCTAAACGACTCAACTTTGAAACACCTCATAAGACCCCTTTTACACTGGTGCACTTTTGCTGCACTTTTCTAGAGTGACAAAAGAGCATAAAAACTATTTCCCATTAAATCCTATGTAACTGTTCACAATGCAGGTGTGCCACACAAAGTCCTGCTGCATCTTTGGTGTAGTTTTTCAAAAGCGCACCAAAAGGGAACCTTCCATTGTAAGTCAATAGCAACACATGAAAAGCTCATCAATGTGAAAGGGCCTAATAGAGGTTATAATGAAATATTTCAACAACCCCCACTCCTGGCTTTCAGGCAAGCACCCAACCTAAGACATAAACTAATCAGCAGGAAACTTTATTCTGATTATGAAGTCACAAATAAGGAACCAAGCCTTGCAACAAAAAAGCTGTAAACTGTGCAGCCAAATTAGTCTATTACAAAGTGTCACACACACAAAAGGGGACCTTCAGTATCACAGGATCCAACAGCTGTACGTCCAGTAAGGCTGTGTATCTTATCCAATGCAAAAAAATAATCTTACGTTGGGGAAACAGGAAAACATTTACAAACAAGAATGAATTTGCACAGACACACCTTTATAGAGTATACAGAAGATGATTTCTGCACACCTGTGGGACATTATTTTTCACAACCAGACCACACTATGGAAGAAATTAATGTTTTGGTTCTTAAAAAGAACTTCAAAACTACTCAGGAAAGGAAAACTTTTTCAACTAGTAATGATAATTCTATTTGACACGAAACGTCACGAACACGAACGTGGTTTTATGACCACCTCACTTCTGTGACTGTTGTCCTCCTCCCAGTCTATAGACCTCTCTTGTTCTTATCTCACTAACTATCCAAGCTTTATTGCCATTACTGTGTATGTCATTTGTGTTTTTTTTTTTATACATTTTGAATGATATGATGTTCCAGACCTATGCTTAACAGGCAGATATTGATGCCCAGAGTCAAAGTCAAAGCTGCAAATTGTGCAGCCAAACTAATCCATTAAAAAGTGGCACACACACACAAAAGGGACTTTTAGTATAACAGGATCATACAGCTGTACCTCCAATAAGGTTGTGTATCTTATCCAATGGAAAACATGCAACAAATAATCATACGTTGGGGAAACAGAACAAAATTTACAAAAAAAAAATGAATTTGCACAAACACATCATTAAGAGTATAAAGCCAGACAATACTATGGAAGACATGAATGTTTTGGTTCTCAAAAAAAACTTCAAAACTACTCAGGAAAGGAAAACTTTTTCAACTAGGAATGATAATTCTATTTGACACAAAATATAATGGACAAAATGTGGACCTCTGTTTTCTAAATTACTATCCAACTGTTTTATGACCTCTCCTCTATGATTGTTATCTTCCTCCCAGTGTATAGACCTCTCCTTTTCTTATCTCACTATCTATCCAAGTTTAATTACCATTGCTGTGTATGTTTTTTTTTTTATACATTGTAATAATTTTTATTATACTTTTGAATTATATGATGTACAAGACCTATGTTTAACAGGCCCGATATTGAAGCTCAGAGTCATTATGTTTGTACAGGACTGCTAACTATGACCATGCAGGAAAAGAATCTTTATCTGTCATTAATACCCAATTGCACTGAACATTCCGACATCCAATATTCTGAAAACAAGCTGAACCATTCCAGATGAATGATTTCCATTTCATTTGGATTTGCTCTTAATCACAATGACCCCAATGCAGCCTGACAGCTTTTAATAATTGTGACAGAATCGGTCTGACATTTCTAACAATGGTGATTGAAGAAAACCTTCTCCCATATGAATAATGATAACTTCTACCAATCCGCTCATGATAATTACGCCTTTAACATTTAAACCCCCTCATAGATAATAAGCCGAAAATAGATTTCTGTGTAAACGCAAGACAATGGAAATGCTAACATCTTATAGGGAAGGCGTCCTGCTACAATTGTTTACATTGAGATTATTGTCTTGTTATCTCCAATGACATTTGAAGTGAGCTCTTAGCAGATTCAGAAGACACTAAAGTGGTACTCTGGATGTGGACAATCATTCGGACCTTTATTTCAAGTGGGTTTATGGAAGAGTCATAGGAAAATGTGTTTAACTTTAATGCATCTTAAAGTTTTCTAAATAGTGTTTCTGTCTATACTTTTGAAAGGATTTTATTTTTATAGCAGTGGATTGGAAAGATTTGGGTCAGCTGCAGAGCTGAATTTATAGTGGATTTATCATAATCACTGTGTAGGGAGGTGCAGTTAGCTACTCTGCCACTAGGTGGCTCTGTGCCAGAATACTGTCTGGTTACAGCAGATAGTGTCTTCAAGTGCTAAGCCCCTTCTAAGTAGAGCCCTCCTGCTGTGATGTCATGGGTGAGTTAGTGCCCAGTTATAAGCCAATATGGGAGGAGCACACACGCACTGGGGGCATGGGGCATTGGGCAAACATCCCACACCAGCACAGATTTAACCAACACATGGAGGCCCTGGAAAGGAAAGGAGGCTGGGAGGAGTAGACCTGTACCCAGGAAGAGATGGCTGTAGACTTTTTTGTCACTTATGAAGGTGGGGGCCAGGGCGGATTGCAAAAGGCCTTTTAGGCCAGGCCAAGAGTTCCCTAAAATAGGCTGCTTCCCTGGAGGGTCCTGGGAGAGGTTTATCCAAGGAAAGGGTAACTACAGAGAACCAGTCCTGTGAGTACTAATGACCCTGGGTGAAGGAGACTCTGGAATTTATGTTGATGTGATGTAACTAATTTGCCCTTTCCTGGATTCCTTCAGTAAAATTCAGCAATTCTACTCATATGTTTGGACATTTCTTCCTTGGAATATAAAGGTCAAGGTCCCGGAATGTCATGTGGAGGCTTCTGGCATGGAGCGGGTCACAATATGGTGGAGGGCTCAGCCTCAGCAGGTGGAATAGTATTCTAGCAAAAGTAGGAGTGGGGCAGGGACTTGTGTTTTTGGTTCCATAATGAATGAATGTTTTTGCCAATCTGAAGCATTTAATGTTGATTATAAAGATAATACAAATTGTTGGGAAGTCTCCATATTTTTAATTTTTTTTTTAATTGGATGATTTTTAATAGAAACCAATCATGGTTTTATACAGTTTTGCACAAAATAAAATAAATAAATAGCGGCCATACAAACTATGACGTTGGTACAGGTACAAAGACTGTCACACAGTGTACAAAAATCAAAAACATAATGCCCCGTACACACAATCGGACTTTCCGACAACAAAACTGTGGAATTTTGTTCGAAGGTTGTTGGCTCCAACTTCTCTTGCATACACACGGTCACACATATGTTGGCCAACAATTACGACCGTGGGAACATGGTGACGTACAAGACATACGACGAGCTGAGGAAAAGGAAGTTCAATAGCCAGTGCGGCTCCTTTTGCTTGATTCTGAGCATGCGTGAACTTTTTGCGTCGGACTTGTGTACAAACGATCGGAAATTCCGACAACAAGTTTTGTTGGCGGAAAATTTGAGAACCTACTAGCCAATCACTTTGGCTACTTTGTTGGTGGAAAGTCCGACAACAAATGTTCGATGGAGCATACACACAGTCGGACTTTCAGACAACAAGCTCACGTCCAACATTTGTTGTCGGAAAATCCAATCGTGTGTATGGGGCATAAAAAAAAAAAAAAAACCTTATGCAACAGATGAATTGGCAGGCCTATGGCACTCAGTTTGTAGGAGCCATCTTACAGGAACCAAGTTTAAGCTCCAACATGCCCCCAGAAATGTATCAAATCTCCAACTCCAAAACCAAAAATGTCAATTTGCATGTTAAGAGCTCCAGCTTCAAGCTTCACCAGCACTCGAGAATATAAGAAAAGTATGTGCAGGCATCTTTCATTGACTGCAATTGTCATGTCAGTTCCAGATAGATATAATAGCAGAGCGAGCTAAAGATTATTCCCCCTTAAAAATTACATGTGAGAATCCAGCTCATATAAAGCAGACTTTTATGACATTTTCCTATTTGCATTTGTAATTCGTCGCTCTGACCCAATGATCCTCCCAGGGTGGAAAGTTAATCTATTCTAACAAAAAATAACTCAGGCTTCATTTTATTATTTTGAACATTCCATATAGAACTAAATTACGGTGGAAAAAAGAAAATCAACAGAAATTTTACATTCATTAAGCACTTGATTGCTCAGTTTCATTATTATGGAAATACACTGTGTCATGCAAATAGCAGCGGCATGTCCGATAACTTAATTCCCCCGCTTGTCAGTTCTGTACTTTTTATCATTGACTATTAGACAGCAAAGTAAGTGCAGAATCCTATTTCCATTCAATATCCCACAGAAAGTTGTCTCCCATGAGCCAAGGGTATTTCTATCATGTGTCTCCAAGTGGGAATGGCTATATTCATTTCATAAGTGATTCTTTAGCAGTCGGTGGAATTATATCCAGCAATAGTCATGTTCAGTTTGAGCTTTTATATTGGGTCTGAAGGAATAGAAGCACCTGAATTAAAAGGAACCTTTTTGGAGATCAACATGGAGGCTGCCATCACTGTCTTCTCATTCTGCAAATGTTAGTTGCCTGGGTCTCATGCTAAGCCTTTGACTTCCAGCCATGGGCGTCCGCAGAACTTTTTTCAGGGGGGGGGGGGGGCATCATTTTTGGGTCACCCATACACTGCTTCTTTTTGACAATATCATTATCACATTATCATGGTCAGAGACTGCAGACGTAGTACAGTCCCGAGGATAAGTAATGGATAATGGCCGACAGGCCCTCTTACCAAACCCAGTGAAACTACAGCAGTGATCACTCCGGCTGGATGATCGCTCACTCTGGGTTCCCCGGGGGCGACTCTGCTCAGTAGTGTAGCATATCTGTACCCTGGCAGTGGCTTAGTCTTTCTCTGATGGCGCTGGGCAGCGCGGCACTCTCTCTGGTGCCACTGGGCAGCGTGGCTCTCACTCTGGTAGCGCTGGGTAGCGTGGCTCTCTCTCTGGCTTCCGCCCAGCACACTCCTTATACATATAGCAACACCACTATGCTGAATTTAACAGTGCTGATCCAATCCCTGATTCCAGGGGGGGGGGGGGGGGCACTTGACCCCCCTTGCCCCTGACTGTGGACACCCATGCTTCCAACTAAGCCAACTAAATATTGTCTAAATACAAAAATCACGTGTGTTCCTAATTGAAACTTTGTGTATTTGCATATTTTCTTCAGATCTGTCTCTAATTGCGCACTGACTGTGCAGGAGCTTCCCCTAAAAATGACTAGTCACTGCGGCTCTCACTTCTCGTGCAAGGTGACTGGTCTTTTTTACTCCCCCTACCACCTATTGATTTGTAAAGGCATTCTAGGGGGAAGACCTGCTTGGTCCCACCCAAGACTCTGCAAAAATGATAAGGAAACAAAGAGAAAAGGCGCCACTTAAGTAAAACTGTACGATTTTAATAAACAAGATGCATTAAAAGACTTACATGGAGGTATCTTTATAAAGGCATAGTGAAGTCCAGTGGAACGTCAGCCTCTGTAATGGCTGGCAACATCACTGTCTTCCTGTAGGGCTGTGTAGAGCAGAGCGGGCGTCCTGTCCACCAGGTGTCTTTTGGCTCTTGGGCGGAAACTACAAAAAGTATATGCTGCACAGTAATGATATTACCACTACTTTTCAAAATAATATTTTGATTTCCAAAGACATTTGGTGCAGGCAAAGTGGAATTATATTTTTTTGACTGTTAAATGTATTTAAATGAATGTTTTTGTGACTGAAGCAAGGTCCCAGGCCTCCTTTGATCCAATGAGAACCTCTAGAGCCAGGTATAGCTGACATCCTTATGTATACTTCTGTATGTGGTGGGTTGTAAGGCATGGTGGGTGCCTAGTAGTTAAAGTTATTGGGCGCCAGACACTTCTTGAATGCAAAATAAAGTTCATTCCTCTTAACAAACTTTTTGGAGGAGAGAGGGCCAGGATATCCTTGGGTAGTTACAAAATTGATTGGCAGACTCTGAGACTTCAATAGGAGGGCAGCCATGCAGGGAAAGGCACCCAACAAGACGCCGCATCTACATGTACAGGAATGCTGTCTCCTATGGCAACAGTCTTTAACAGTCCTTTCACTTTCCCTTCAATCACTCCTTGTAGCTCTTCAGCCCACTAAGCTCCCGTTCTCTCACTAGAACCACTGATTCACTGCCACTGAATCCCTTGAGCTCCTCCAATCTTCACAGTGGTATCTTCCTCAAGTGTCACCCCCCACATCTCTGCTGGGTCCCTAGCTTGGCACTCAAGATACCTCCCAAGCTTCACCCCACTGGCCTGCTCGCCTGGTGAGAATGCTGCTCCGGTACTTGCTTCAGTTACCCACTGTGGTCCCTGGTAATTAGTCCCTTACTGGTGACAGCCTCCCCTCCACCTTGACTTTTGGTTGGACTGCAAGCTGCAAGTCCCAACCCTGTGCTGCTCTCTTGCTTCTGGATAGACCCTCAGACAGCATACAGAATACACATACACTTAAGCAA
Source organism: Lithobates sylvaticus (assembly GCA_028564925.1). Taxonomy (NCBI): domain Eukaryota; kingdom Metazoa; phylum Chordata; class Amphibia; order Anura; family Ranidae; genus Lithobates; species Lithobates sylvaticus. The sequence continues at coordinate 33,468,926 of CM053034.1, read as the reverse complement.
CCAAATTTTACTATCACTGCACAATCAATTGTACCAAGGATATAACTCACATAATATAAACCCTGGTGGCATAATAGCTACTCAATATTCAAGGGCTTGCTAGGTTACACTGTGTAATATCTTAAACATGCAAAGTGTTAAAGGAAACCTGCCATGAGAAAGCTACACAAGCTGCTACAGTTATCACCTTCTGTCATGCTGATCTGCTGGCTTCAATATTTTGAGAGTCACTAACTAGCATGTAGTCAGTGACATTAGGATTTCAGATCTGCACTACTTTTTTCAGGTCAGTGCTGGTATTATGCAATAGAATAACCACTTAGCTTTAGCGACGCAGCTAAAGACAGATGAATCTGACATTTAGCCCTTAGCAAATATGCCTGCTCATCCTTAGTGTGTACTCTAAATTACTTTGGCGTTCAATAATGACTTTCAAAATCATTACTGAATACCAGTTCTCACAAAGTCTTACAAAAAAAAACTAGCTAACAAAGCAAACAATTAGTTAAATAAAAAAGCACTTCATTTTGCAATAAGATTTGTTGTACTGGTTACATCTATTGGACCCACTGGCTTGGATGTTGGTGTCTTGTACTAGTTATATTCTGTTCTGCATGGATTCCGTCTTCAACAACTCAAGAAAGATGTCCAAAGCATCAATTGGCCTACATTGGTTGCTTCAGTATCCCTTGGGTTGTTGTCATTTCTTACCTTGCGTTCTCCATGATTAAAAAACCCAATGGTAGAGTTGGAGCCCCTCCCAATGGTCATATACTCTGGCCACTCTATTAGGTACACCTTGCTAGTACCAGGTTGGAGCCCCTTTTGCCTTCAGGACTGCCATAATTATTTGCACCTTGTTAAAGTATAAATTTAACAAGGTGTTGGAAACATTCCTCAGAGATTTTGGTCCATATTGACATGATAGCATCACGTAGTTGGTGCAGATTTTTGGCTGCACATCCAGGGTGCGAAGCTCCAGTTCCACCACATCCCAAAGGTGCTCTATTGGATTGAGATCTGGTGACTGTGGAGGCCATTGGAGTTCATAAAAACCAGTGGTGAGATGATTTGAGCTTTGTGACATGGTGCATTATCTTGCTGGAAGGAGCCATCAGAAGATGGGTGCACTGTAGTCATAAAGGGATGGACATGGTCAGAAACAATACTCAGGTAGGCCATGGCATTTAAATGATGCTCAATTGGTACTAAGGGGCCCAAAGTGCGCCAAGAAAATATCCCCCACACCATTCCACCATCAGCCTGAACCATTGATTCAAGGCAGGATTGACCCATGTTTTTTATGTTGTTTAAGCTAAATTCTGACCCTACCATCTGAATGTCACAGCTGAAATTGAGACACGTCAGACCAGGCAACGGTTTCCAATTTTCTATTGTCCAATTTGATGAGCCTGTGCAAATTTTTAGCCTTAGTTTCCTGTTCTTAGCTGACAGGAGTGACACACGGTGTTGTCTTCTGCTGCTCTAGACCATCTGCTTCAAGGTTCGATGCCTTGTGTGTTCAGAGATGGTATTCTGCATACCTTGGTTGTGACGAGTGGTTATTTGATTTACTGTTGGCTTTCTATCATCTCAAACCAGTTTGCCCATTCTCCTCTGACCTCTCACATCAACAAGGCATTTTCCTCCACACAACTGGCGCTCACAGGATATTTTCTCTTTTTCGGACCATTCTCTGTAAATCTTAGAGATGGTTGTGCATGAAAAGAAAAGTAGATCAGCAGTTTCTGAAATACTCAGACCAGCCCCTCTGGCACCAACAACCATGCCACGTTCAAAGTCACTTAAATCTCCTTTCTTCCCCATTCTGATGCTCAGTTTGAACTTCAGCAAAGCGTCTTTACCACGTTTATGCCTAAATGCATTGAGTTGCTGCCATGTGATTGGTTGATTAGCAATTTGTGTTACCAAGCAATTGAACAGGTATAACCAATAAAGTGGCTGGTGAGTGTAGGTTTTAAAAACATCAATACCTTAAAATTATATTATAAGAAGCTATAAGAACCCCTGTCCTAAGAACCCCTGTCCTGCCCATACCTAACCACTTCCATCTACAACAACACGCTGTCATCCTCCCTAGACGTACTTGCTCCTCTTTCTACATGCAAAACCAGGCCCCATCTGCCACAACCCTGGTAAACAGACGACACCAGAAGTCTCAAGAGACGCAGCCGTGCTGTTGAGCGAGCATGGCGTAAATCTAAATCCCTGCAAGACTTTACCCTCTACAAATCAGTCCTTCTCAAATGCAACTCCTGCCTCCACACTGCTAAACAAACCTACTACAACACTTTCATCAAAACCCTCTCATCCAAACCTTGTCAACTCTTCTCTACCCTTAATTCCTTACTTCACCCCCCACTGCACCCACCTACCAACTTGATTACTGCTCAACAGATTGCCAACCATTTCAAAAGCAAAATGGACACAATTCGCAAGGAGATATCAAGCATTCAACTTCTTCCCCTACTTAACACATCAGGTCCAACACCACACTCAATACGCTCCTACTTCTGCCCAGTTACAACCAATGAAGTTGATAAACTCCTCTCCATTGCCCACCTCAGCTCACCATCTGTCCCCTGTACCCTGTCCCCTCACAATTACTGCAACCACCTTCCCACTCTATCCTAAACTCCCTAACCCACATTTCCAACCTCTCCTTTTTCTCCGGAACCTTTCCTTCCCCGCTCAAACATGCACTGGTTACCCCCATACTTAAAAACCCTCACTAGATCCCACCTGTTTGAATAACTTAAGACCCATCTCCCTGCTCCCATTTGCCTCCAAGCTCATCGAACGCCTTGTCCATGACCGAATGAGTCACTACCTCACGGACAACAACCTTCTTGACCCCCTACAGTCCGGCTTCCTTCCACAACATTTCACTGAAACTGCCCTACTAAAACTCACCAATGACTTACTAACTTCTAAAACCAATGGCCATTACTCCATACTTATACTCTTAGACCTCTCTGCTGCCTTCGACACAGTTGACCACCTGCTAGTGCTGCTAAACTTGGTGTTGGAATCTAAGCATCAAAAAATTGGTTGCAAAAAGCTTAAAGTGGTAATAAAGCCACATTTCAACTTGTACCTATAGGTAAGCCTATAATAAGATACAGTGCATATCTCTTAAACTTGCACAGTTTAGGAGATATTCACATTGCATGCAGCCGGTAACGTCACCTTCTCATGCTCTCTGAAGGTCTGGCATACGTCCATCCGCCATAGCTAAGGGTTCCTGCGCGCATGCACAGGAGTGACATCATAGCGCCTCTGGCCACTAATGTAGCCAGAGGCCGCAAACCCAGAAGGAAGACCGGGGGAATATGGAAGCCCTGTCAGCGGTGACAGCACGCCACTTAATGGGCTTTGTTTTAAGGTAAGTCTCACATAATGTGCTAGTATGTGATGCATACTAGCATTTTATGCATTTGTCTTACAGGGGAAAGTTTTATTTATTTTTTTCTGCAGAGGTTTACTACGACTTTATTTATGTATTCATAAGTAGAAAGCTGCAATTTTGGATAAATAAATTTTGGATATCCGCCTTGGAGTTTAGTTATAAAATGCATACAATCCTGTTTTTATTTTTAATTGAGAAATATGAAAAGCTGTATTGCAATAGTCAATTCAAACAGCAGGTGGGGCTCTAGCCTCCTTTTCACATCATTAGAATGATTACTTTTCAGCTGTGTTGGAAGATGCCTGTTCTTTACTGAACTCTTATCAGAGTCATTAGAGCAGTAACTATTCACTTATTAAATGGTACAATCTGAAGTTTCATTTTGACAAAGGGAGCTGCAAAGCAAGCTGTTCTATTGTACTGTCTATTTAGATGACCCATGGACTTTTTTTTTTGTATATTAGATGTCTGTTAGTAAAACCAAGGTTGTATAATAAAATATAATTGACCCACACCATGTTTCCAACCTAAAAAGTGTTTCAGAACTCAGTCACTTAACCCTCCATCTACCTGAGCATTTGGCTGGTTCGCATTATAATAACACTTTAGTTCTCAGTTCCCCACTCTCCACTGCCTAAAATATAACATTTAGATTAAACTGAAACACTCACTTCCGGTTCCGGCGCCGCATGAGGTAACTGCGCCTCTCACTGGCTCCCGCTCCAGGCACCCGAAAATCTGCCTAAAAACCCAGCCTGAGGGCTCACACGGCTCACCAGCCACCACCGAAGGCCCCCCACCACCCATAAGGCTCGGATGGACCGATTTTTAGAAAAATCCGGCACCCGATCGTACGCGGCCGTCACGGCCCCGCCGGACAGGCCGCAAATCGAGCCCCCGGCTCCGGCCTACTCTCCCGCAGCACCGGCCCTCTCGTCAAACGCAGCGGACGCCCAGCATGCAGACATGGAGGTTAGTGGATGCACGAACCAGGCAATCCCAACCTCATATCCCCCAGCACCCCAGGCCACAGCTCCATTACCACCCACAGTATCTCCTCCAGGGGGAATTACCACAGATGTCCCCAGTATGGCAGATGGCCAAACACAGCAAATAGCACAAGCAGTGGCTGCTCTCCTGACCCCTATGATCGCAGCCTCCGTGGAAAAAGCAGTCAACGCTGGCATGACGCAAATAAAAGCCCAACTCTCTGAACATACCGCCAGATTAAATGAAGTTGAACATCGCCTGTCTGAGGTAGAGGATGAGCTCTATCAGGCACAAGCCACCGAACACTCCCAAGACAAAACCAACCAATACATCATACAGAAATTGGAAGATTTGGAAAATAGATCCAGAAGGAGCAACCTGCGATTCGTAGGCGTCCCCGAATCGCTACCCAATGCAGCCCTCACGGACTTTTGCTCTAAACGCATCCCCGAAGCTATGGGCCTCTCGGGTCCTTTTACTGTGGAACGCGCACACCGGATGGGCTCCCTCAAACCCGAACGCAAGTCCCCGCGACCCATCATTGCCAAGTACCTAAACTATGCTGACAAATCCGCCCTTCTGCAAGCATTCCGGCAATCTCCAGCTCTTCAAATTGACGGAGTTAAAATCCTTATTTTTGCTGACTACTCGATCGAAGTCTCCAAAAAGAGGAAAGCCTTCCAACCGATCTGCTCCGAGTTATTCAAGCAGCAAATAAAATTCACCTTGGCCTTCCCAGCAACTCTACGCCTCAAATCGCCAAATGGGGAACAACTCTCCTTCCAAGATCCCTCAGAAGCAGAATCCTTCATCCGCTCTCTCCGTCCGGGCTCTCTCCACCAGACGCCTTCCAAATCTGCCACAGGCCTCCGCTCTCAGGAACAGAGGAGCCCCCGCAAAGATTCCCCCAAGCGCTTTAGATCTTCTGCTCCGGAACATCGCAACAGAAGCGCTCTCCGCTGAACTCTCGGCTCAGACTGCAAGCGTGCTTTACTCTACCCCAGGTCGTATGGTACATTTTGCTTTCTCTTTTTTTTTATCACACCATCTACATGTACTCTTTTGGTCACTCGCCCCCCCCCCCCACATCCTTCAACCGACCTGGCCTACTCTGCTGAGGTGTCCACTCCTCAGCCACCTAATATTGGCAACCGATCAGTACTTCCATTCTGATCCCCACAGACGCTATGCCGATCTAACCCAAAATCTCTACCAAAGCTTCCATTGATCCTACAATGTTCATTGGGCTCATACATATTTGATATATGATTACAGCTACTCATGTTTTTCTTGCTTTATTGCAACCCTTTCCTCGTTTAGTTATCCGCAGACCCCATGGCTATGTGATCGCAAGTTTCGAGCTTGACTTAACTCCACTTTTGAATCATTCTCAGTTTCGGATCTCGACTCGGTTCTACTCAAGACGAAGCCACTATTAGGCCTGCGATCCCAGAGCCATCAGTAACTGCTGACACGACACGTTTATCTGCTTAGTCTGATGTAATGCTTAAATGTTTAGATTTTGAACGTTAGATCCTAAATGTTACACTTGCACTAACGCCTTATTGGCTTTATAGACTAAGTGTCCTTTTTCCCATTTGACTTCGCTGTGCACCACTCACTCCACATCCCAAAATGAATCGGACTTCTCGAGCCCCGCACCACTGGTCCCAGGGCTCTCGGGCACATCCGCCATCTCCTTCCCTCAATTAGGGTCCTGTCGGGGGAGCCGCCTGCACAGTGAACTCATGCGGAAAAAAGTGAAGTCCATAAATATGCTTATTTTATATTTGTTAAGGTCCCCTGTTTGGTTCCTTCCTTCCTCCTCCCCCGTCCCACTCCCCCCTTATTGCACCTCCTCATACATCATATACATAACCGCCAACGGCACATGCTCTATGTGTCATACGAGTCTCCTATACTCTCCTTTTCACACATTGATCTCAGATCCCCTTGAAAATCCCCTCTCCGACAATGCCTCTTAGGGTACTTTCGTGGAATGTGAAGGGTCTCCGCTCTCCTCACAAGAGAATGAAGATCCTTCGACATCTTAAACGGCTAAAAACCGACATAGCGCTACTCCAAGAAACACACCTTCATGCGTCTGACTTCCACCGAATGCAGAAACTGTGGGTGGGAACAGTCTTGGGCTCAGAAGCAGTGGGGCGCAAAGCTGGTGTCCTTTTACTGATCCACAGGAACCTCCCATGCACCGTTCTCTCCACTGACACAGACGACCAGGGACGCTTTATTTCAGTCCGAATTAGAATTGGCTCAAAAGAAATAACAGTCTCAAACGTTTATGCCCCTAATAACCCAACAAAGTCCTTCTATTGCCACCTCTCCTCACTTCTACTTACCCCCTCCCATTTACCTCACCTGATTGGAGGAGACTTCAATGATATCATGCATCCGGCGGATGACAGATCACAACCAAAACCACCAGTAGCAACTCCCTCACCATCCACCCCCACCTTATTTGCATCAACCATGGACTCCTTACGACTCTCAGACCTGTGGCGCCTATCTCATCCAACAGACAGGGCTTTTACCTTTTACTCCAACCCCCACAAGACCTTGACCAGAATTGACTATTTCTTTGGCTCTGACAACCTCATTCCCTATATTTCCGACACCGGGATAGAAGACATCGCCATCTCTGATCATGCCCCAATATCGCTCACCCTTGATCAGCTAGATCTCCCACCTCATCCCAACCTCTGGCGCTTTCCCTCTTTCCTACACAACAACACCGATTTCCGAAATTACATTACTTGCTCTTGGGAAGAATTTTCTTCAGCCAATGCCATACACTCCAATGAACCAAACCTCCTTTGGGATGCTGGCAAAGCTTTCCTGAGGGGCAGGATCATTTCGTACGCCACTACTTTTAAAAAAAACAGCACTATCTAAATTCAAGCTAGCCAGTACTAGACTACACAGTGCGCAACTCAAACTTGCCACCTCCAACACCTCCACCGACAGGGATGAATGGACTGCAGCCAAAGCCTCTTTTGACGCTTGGGCAAATACCCTCGAACTTACAAAAAAAGCTCATCTAGATGCTACCTTCCATAAATTTGGGAACAAATCCGGGAAACTACTCTCTAAGCTCTGCAAGGGACCCTTCCGACCGACTCATATCACCTCCCTCCGTGACCACCAGGGGAAAGTTCATTCCACCCCTCCTGATATTAATAAAGCCATGCTGAGATTCTACACGGCTCTATACGGCCCAGACCCTATTGACAAAAACGCCGCACGCTCCTTCTTAGACAAGTTACACCTCCCTACCATCTCCCCTGCCCAGCTCGAATCCCTTAATGCCCCCATAACGACACACGAAATAACATTAGCCATTAGGAATTTACGGCCCTCGAAAGCCCCTGGCCCCGACGGCTTCACTAGTGAGTTCTACAAAACACTACCAGACATAACGACACCTATGCTTCATTCAGTATTCTCTGGCATCTGGGCTGGTGGCGCATACCTCCCCACGGGCAATCAAGCAATTATAAAGCTTCTCTCCAAGAAAGGCAAAGACCCCTTAGAACCAGGTTCATACAGGCCCATCTCTCTACTTAACGTAGATGTCAAAATCCTATCCAAAATTGTGGCCTCCAGATTAGCTATAATCCTCCCCGACCTCATCCACCCTGCCCAATCCGGTTTTGTAAAAGGACGTACGGCCACCCTAAACATTCGAAAGGTGCTACTAGCCCTCGAACAAGCCAAACTAGATCCCAAAGGCGACTATGCCATAATTACCCTAGACGCTGAAAAAGCCTTCGACAATGTAAACTTCGACTGGCTAGAAATGTCACTTTCCACAATGGGATTTAGCGGCCCTTTCTGTCACCTCATTAAGTCAATGTATGCGTCGCCCTCAGCCAAATTAGTTGCAGCTGGTATTCTCTCAGAAGAATTCCGCCTACACAAAGGCACTAGGCAGGGGTGCCCTCTGTCCCCCCTGCTATTCAACATTGCGTTAGAACCCCTCTCTAGATTCCTGACCCTCAACGCCCCCATTCGAGGCATCACGGTAGGCTCCATGGAACTACGTACATCACTCTTTGCAGATGATGTCCTCATCTTCACGTCCAACCCCCTAGCCGACATGTTGACAATTAAAAGCATCTTTGACAACTTCAGAAGCTGCTCGGGTCTCCGCATAAATTATTCTAAAAGTGAAATTCTCCCAATTGGCGGCAAACCTACACCCCCTTGGTCAAATAGCTCTCTCTTTCAGGTAGCCACATCACACATCACATACCTGGGAATCAAGATAGGGAAACTGCCCTCATCTCTTTACCATCTTAACTACCCCCCTATATTTAACAAAATCTCTCAGGAACTGTCCAACTGGATGGATCTCCCCCTTTCGCTCTTGGGCAGGTGCCACCTTGTCAAAATGATCAGCTTTGCCAGACTACTGTATCCTATGCAAACTATCCCCCTACTGCTGAAACACAGAGATATTTCAACTCTCAATTCAAAAATCTCCAATTTTCTCTGGCATGACAAAAGACCACGCATCGCTTTCAGAAAACTGCACCTACCCAGGAGCGAGGGCGGTATTAGCCTACCACATATACGATTATATAATCTCGCATGCTTAACACGGACTAGTCTAGACTGGATAGCTCAACAATCCCGACACTCAAACTTTGCACTGGAGACTGCAATGGCTCATCCTTACTCATTAGTAGCCCTCCTACACTGCAGATGGAAAACAATTTCCCCCCCCTTGCAACATAATCTCCTGTTGCGCGATACGGCCTTAGCTTGGAGAGAGGTTAGAAAAATACTTAAACTCCCCTCCCACTTCTCCCCACACCTACCTATCCAAGGCAACCCTGGTTTCACCCCCGGTACGCACTGCAAACCTTTTGACATATGGCAGAAGCATGGCCTGTCAAAATTTGCTGCACTCTGCGACCCAAAAACCGGAAAGATTCTTCCATTTTCAGAGGTTTCCACCCGATTCTCCCTACCTCCCTCTCATAGGTTTCACTACAATCAATGTGTCAGCTTTATCACTAACACATGCAAGACAGAATCCCTAAGGTTTAAACCAAATCTCTTAGACCGGCTGCAGAAAAGTGGTCAATCTACGATCACTGACATCTACAAACCTCTCTTACTCGAATCTTCACCACCTCCTACCTCTACTTCCATTGCTAACTGGGACAAAGATTTCCCTGATCCCAATCTTGTCGAAAAGATACTATCTGGCCTTCGTAATGTTCTCCGTCTCACTCCCAATGAAACATGGAGGGAAACTCAGCTTAAAATAGCACACCGAGCGTATATCCCCTTCCTCTCACCCAAACCCACAAAAGATGGAATCTCATGCCCCCTCTGCTCAACAACCAAACCCTCACTCGCACATCGATTCTGGTCCTGCTCCTTCATCTCCTCATTTTGGGATCAAGTCATCTCCTTCATATTTGAAGTAACCCTATTGAAACTCCCCAAAGACCCTCTCCTCTTGATTTTCGGTTTCTGGGATCCCCTACTGCTACCTTGGTCTTCTTCCTCATCTAATGCCACTTCCCATCAGGGAACGGCCTCCAAACCACCCTCCAAAGATTGGATCCTGCTATGCTTACTCATCTCAAGGAGACTCATCCTCAGACATTGGGTTTCACCTCAAGGCCCACCTCTCACTCATCTCAAAAAGGAATGTGTTACCCTCCTCTACAGAGAACGACTCCTCACGGATTTCAAAAACCCTAAATCCAGATCCCGCTTTCTCAACAGATGGCAACTGTTCATCTCCTCAACCCTCTCCCCAACCGACCTTCAAGATCTCCTTACACTTTCCTTCTCCTATGATGAGCCAATCCCGGAGGATCAGTAACTCATACAGCCTTTGTTACTACTATCTCCCAAATTTTTAATATGGCAGGTGGACACTTTTGGAGCCCCCCCCCCTCTCCTCCCCTCTCTTTCCTGGTTACACTCCACATCCCCCAGTTATTATTGATAGGATTTCATACTCAGATACTTCCAGCCTACTGCTGCGTATTTACTGGCTACCGACGACATGCCTTAGACAACTACATTCTGTCTACACTGTTTCACACTTCCTAGCAAGTAGAGGTTTTTACCCATCTGTTCTTTTTTGCTCTCTCATCAAATGTTCTTCTCGCTGACATATGTATTACCTCTAGATCTCACGTCTAATGGATCTTATGTAATCTCTGTAGTTTCCGCAATTTATGTAAAAATGACTTACGATGCTATGTACATATGTCTTTCTATTTTATTTCTTCAATAAAAACATTTTGAAAAAAAAAAAAAAAACTGAAACACTTAGTGCTTAAAGCCGACCTTCAGTCATTTTTTCAACTTTACATCTATTAAATCTTCTGCCCTTGTTTAACTTTGGATAGAATTTATTTATTTTTTTCCCGCCAGTAAATACCTTATACGGTCCACTTCCTGTTTCTTGTCTGGTCATTAGCCTAGGCTTATGACATCATACACAGCTCTCTCTCTCTCACTCTCTTGAGAGTTTGCCAGGAAGGGAGGGGTGATGAGACATAAGAGGGCCAATGAAAGCTGCAGGGCTGCAGAGCTGGAGGTGTGCCTCTGTGTGTCATTCAGGAAGTGAATAGGCAGCAGCTTCAGCTGCCCACAGTTAAAATGACTGCAGCCAGACTTAGTGGATGGAGATTTCTGCAGCATATTTAGCAAGTACAGCATCACAGTATACAGTATCTCACAAAAGTGAGTACACCCCTCACATTTTTGTAAATATTTTATTATATCTTTTCATGTGAAAAAACTGAAGAAATTGCTCTTTGCTACAATGTAAAGTAGTGAGTGTACAGCTTGCATAACAGTGTAGATTTGCTGTCCCTAAACTGCTGGCAACAAAAGTGAGTATACCCTTAAGTGAAAATGTCCAAATTGGGCCGAATTAGCTATTTTCCCTCCCTGGTGTCATGTGACTCGTTAGTGTTACAAGGTCTCAAGTGTTAATGGGGAGCAGGTGTGTTAAATTTGGTTTTATCGCTCTCACTCTCTCAAACTGGTCACTGGAAGTTCAACATGGATCCTCATGGCAAAGTACTCTCTGAGGATCTGAAAAAAAGAATTGCTGCTCTACATAAAGATGCCCTAGGCTATAAGAAGATTGCCAAGACCCTGAAACTGAGCTACAGCATGATTGCCAAGACCATACAGTGGTTTAACGGGACAGGTTCCACTCAGAACAGGCCTCGCCATGGTCGACCAAAGAAGCTGAGTGCACATGCTCAGCGTTATATCCAGAGGTTGTCTTTGGGAAATAGATGTATGAGTGCTGCCAGCATTGCTGCAGAGGTTGAAGGGGGGGGGGGGGGGGGCAGCCTGTCAGTGCTCAGATCATACTCCACACACGGCATCAAATTTGTCTGCATGGCTGTCATCCCAGAAGGACTGTCATCCCAGAAGGAACTAAAGATGATGCACAAGAAAGCCTGCAAACAATTTGCTGAAGACAAGCAGACTAAGGACATGGATTACTGGATCCATGTCCTGTGGTCTGATGAGACCAAGGTAAACTTATTTGGTTCAGATGGTGTCAAGCATGTGTTGTGGCAACCAGGTGAGGAGTACAAAGGCAAGTGTGTCTTGCCTACAATCAAGCATGGTGGTGGGAGTGTCATGGTCTGGGGCTCCATGAGTGCTGCCGGCACTGGGGAGCTGCAGTTCATTGAGGGAACCATTAATGCCTACATGTACATCTGCAATATACTGAAGCATAGCATGATCCCCTCCCTTCAGAGACTGGGCCGCAGGGCAGTATTCCAACATGATAAAAACCTCAGACACATCTTGCATGGCTAAAAAAGCTGAGGGTACATTTGATGGACTGGCCAAGCATGTCTCCAGACCTAAACCCTATTGAGCATCTGTGGGGCATCCTCAAACAGAAGGTGGAGGAGCGCAAGGTCTCTAACATCCACCAGCTCTGTGATGTCGTCATGGAGGAGTGGAAGAGGACTCCAGTGGCAACCTGTGAAGCTCTGGTGAACTCCATGCCCAAGAGGGTTAAGGCAGTGCTGGAAAATAATGGTGGCCACACAAAATATTGACACTTTGGGCCCAATTTGGACATTTTTACTTAGGGGTGTACTCACTTTTGTTGCCAGCGGTTTAGACATTAATGGTTGTGTGTTGAGTTATTTTGAGGGGACAGCAAATTTACACTGTTATACAAGCTGTACACTCACTACTTTACATTATAGCAAAGTGCCATTTCTTCAGTGTTTTCACATGAAAAGGCTGTGAGGCGGGCAGCTAATTGCCGCCATTACTAGTAAAAAAATATATGTCTCCGGATTTAATTTAAAAAATCTGGCCACCTTACTATATGTGCCGTATTACCATTCTCTTTGGAGTGCCCATAGGTGTCCCAGGTCTGTTACAACCCTATAGTGTATATTAAAAAAAAGAAATTGCTGTGCGCCGCTGAAGTGTTTGGGTTTGGCTTGAAGAAAAAGTGGCAACCCTACATGTACATGAGTAACCTTTTTTGGTATCTCACTTACCTTATCCTTTGCCAGGAGGTACTGCATCCAATCTTCAGAAGAGCTGCATTAAAAGATACCATTACAACCTCCCATTGCTGAAAACTACTGATCCATATTTGATATAGGAGTTATTATTTCTCCAACCATGTTGTATGAATATTGTGCACAGTAGAAGCAGCCTGTGTTAGCAGACATGTCTTCTTTCACACACCTTTATTCAATGTATTTGTGCTAGACAGAAGAATCCAACGGCCACTGGGTGCCACTGTAACATTTCAGATCACATCCACGAAGAACAGGATTGTTATTTCTGTATTTCTACAGAATAAAAGAGAATTATACCTGATCCCTGTACATTGTTGTGGTTCCATTAAAAAAAAACACACACACACACACACATATATATATATATATATATATATATATATATATATATATATATATATATATACAGAAAGACACATGCCATTTTACTATCTTCACTGGATCATTAAAAAAAACTAGGCTCCAAACCATAATGAAAATGGATCATTTCTGCCATTTGCCTCTCATTATAATATGTCAGAATGATGGATTAATTTGGGGGCATGTTATGTCCTTAGTATAATCCATTCTTTCTTCTCTTTTTTTATTTAAAAGAATAATGAAACAGAATGTTAGTTTCTATTATACTTGCTTGAAAGACCAGACTGATTTTTTTTTCATTTTTTTTTCTTATTCAGAAACTTTCTTATTGGGGTTATCAAAACAGTGACCTGAAATGGACATTAAACCATGCTGCTGGAGTGAAAAACAAAATCATTTACATAGTAAAAGAGCATACATTGTTGAAAATCTGTGCAACAATTAATATGCAGGCAGCAAAGAATAAGTGCCCTCTAGGGGGCACTATATGTGCCATATTACCATTCTCTTTGGAGTGCCCAAAGACATCCCAGGTCTGTTACAATCCTATAGTGTATATTAAAAAAACAATTAATATGCCGGCAGCAAAGAATAAGTGCCCTCTTTAGGCAGACAGTCAAGATTGTTTAATAGCAGCAGTATTTTTGTCAGTTAAAAAAAATCTCAATCTTTTAAAGGAACTGTACAGTAGTTTTCGTATATATTTTATTTATTTATTTATTATGATCTATATATTTTATTTATTTATTTATTAATTATGATCTATATATTTTATTCATTTATTTATTATGATCTATATATTTTATTTATTTATTTATTATGGTCAGTGCTAAAAATAAAATGTTTACATTTTTATAGCCTGGTAAGTATTAAATATTGAATATGAATATTTTTAAATTTGAACCAGCAAGCAGATCTCTCGGCACCTTTTCACTTATTATTTGTTTATTTTTCCATGTTTACCTGCTTTGATGTGAAAAAGCCTGCTGTTTACAGACATCAATAGTGCAAACTGAAATTCCTATACGCAGCTGAATCAGTCAAAGGGTTCCTTCCCATCTCTTTGGTTGTGTGTAGGCATCCATGTTGAACCTTTCAATAAAGCTGTATTGCCTCTTTAACCTCTTGGAGCCGGCACCCCTCGGCCCTTTAGGGGGTTTAGGATGCCGGGAGGTGGGGTTTATGATCATATGACCGCCATAATTGGTGGTCACGGGAGTCACATGATCTGAAAGCACAATTACCGGCAGCCAGTGTTGGTCACCTTACTTTAAAAAAGTAATTAGTTAAGTTACAAATTACTTCTCCCAAAAAGTAATTGTGCTAGTAACTCGGTTACTACACTGGAAAAGTAATTAGTTACTCAGCAAAGTAACTGTGACAGGGGTGGCAGCGGTGGTACTTGAGGGGGTGGCAGCGGTGGTACTTGAGGGGTGGCAGTGGTGGTACTTGAGGGGTGGCAGTGGTGGCAGTGGTGGTGGTGTACTTGGGGGGGTGAGAAAAAGGGGATAGTATCAAAGCAGTGTGGTGCTGCAGATACTGAAATAGTAGTCCAGTGCCACGTCCTACAATTAGTAGTAGAAAGAAGGGAGGGGGGGGACTTTTGGACTTTTTAGGCACCGTACAAAAAATATTTTTTAACAAAATTTATTCATTAAAAAGAGGAAGAAATACATAGACAACAATATACATTTTAAAAAACGAACACATATCTTATCAAAGAGATCAGTAAGATATAGAGCCACAATTGCAACCTATGATATCTAGCCTGAGGGGCACCGACATAGACCAGCAAGTAAGTTTAGCTTGTCTAGTAGTAGTGGGGTGTCCAACGGTGAGGCGAGGATGCAGTGAGGCGAAGGTAGTCGTGACTGGAGCACATGTTAATTTGGACTCCTTTCAAACACGCCTATTTATTTAAACTCCACAAAACTGCTAGTCAATAAGATATGATCCAACATATTCATAGACTATTTATGAGTAATTATTTTCAACCACACATCTCTGTGTCATATAGCTGGAAACCACAGGGAGGTTCAACCAGCCAACATACAAACCATAAATGGGAGCTCCAGTCACGACTACCTTCGCCTCACTGCATCCTCGCCTCACCGTTGGACACCCCACTACTACTAGACAAGCCAAACTTACTTGCTGGTCTATGTCGGTGCCCCTCAGGCTAGATATCATAGGTTGCAATTGTGGCTCTATATCTTACTGATCTCTTTGATAAGATATGTGTTCTTTTTTTAAAATGTATATTGTTGTCTATGTATTTCTTCCTCTTTTTAATGAATACATTTTGTTAAAAAATATTTTTTGTACGGTGCCTAAAAAGTCCAAAAGTCCCCCCCCCTCCCTTCTTTGTACTTGGGGGGGTGGCAGTGGTTGCGGTGTACAGTACTTGGGGGGGTGGCAGCGGTGGTACTTGGGGGGTGGCAGCGGTGGTGTACTTGGGGGGGTGGCAGGCAGCGGTGGTTCTTGGGGGGGTGTCAGCGGTGGTGGTGCCATCCTCTCCCACCACCACCTCTGCCTCTTACTGATCCCATCTCCCACCACCACTGATCTCATCCCTACCCTATCCCCCCCCCTCACCTCTGTTGTAGAAGTGATGGTGGGTGGGTAGGGATCAGTAAGAAGCAGAGGTGGTGGAGGACTTGGGATGGATCGATTGCACTGCAATTCCAATCGTCAGACAGTCACTTACTTGAATGCCTCCAGGGATGCCTTTCCTCATGTGGAGAGAGAGAGAGACCCTCCCCTTCACTCGATTGGTGTCAGCTGGTCAGCTGACTTCATTTTTCAGTGTCCGCCCCGCCTCCCTACATTCTCTCTCTCTCTGGATAGGCGGGGCGCGATGGGGCAGTCAAGACAGTCTCTCTGAGTCTCAGCCTCTTCTCAGCTCAGCGGGCTAAAGCCCCCCTCCCCACGGCGGAACGTACGGCCAGGCAGCGTGGCCACGGCGGGCCTCCCGGGTGGTAGATGTAATTGCGGTAACGCCGCCCAAGTAATGGGAACTGAGTTACCATGAGGGGAAGAGTAATCAGTTAGATTACTCGTTACCCTCTAAAGTAACTGTGTTAAGTAACTCTGTTTATTTTAACTGAGTTACTTACATCACTGCCGGCGGCTAACAGAAAGATCCCGTCCGCTGCTTGCGATCGGGATCTTTCTGTTAGCCACCGGTAACTATGGCGGGCACAGCTGTATTTACACTAATGCATGCAAATATGCGGCCGCTCTGCGCCATGGCCCACCCGCCAAAAGGCTGCATATTTCCGTGTGGCCAGCGCCAAGAGGGTAAATACTTACTCTAGCTGTAAAAAAAAGATTTTATAGAAATAGTTAAAAAAAACAGATATGAAAAATCTGTTGCGAATCAACGTACCTGTATGTCATTTTGTGCACTAGCCCATGTGTCCATCCGCCACCCGCGATCGTTCCCCACAGAGGCAGAAGGGGCAGAACAGGGATCTGCCTATGTAAACAAGGCAGATCGCTGTTCTGACAGGGGACAACATAGGTGTCTTGTCTTTCTGCTAAGCAGGAACATGGATCCCTGTGTTGTCCCACTCAGTCCATCCCCCACACAGTTAGAAAACACTCCCAGGGAACATACCTAACCCTTGATCGCCCATGGTGTTAATCCCTTCCATGCCAGTGTCATTAGTACAGTAACAGTGCATATTTTTAGCACTGATCACTGTAATAATGTCACTGGTTCCCAAAAAAGTGTCAGTTAGGTGTCCGTTTTGTACGTCGCAATGTTGTTGTCCCGCTAAAAATTTGCTGATTCCATTACTAGTAAAACATAAATAAATACAACATTTCAAATAAATATCCCATAGTTTGTAGACGCTATAACTTTTGTGCAAACCAATCAATATACACTTTTTGGGATTTTTTTGTTACCAAAAATATGCAGCAGAATACATATTGGCCTAAACTGATGAAGAAATTTGATTTGTTACATTTATTTACTGAATATGTTTTAGAGCAGAAAGTAAAAAATATTGTTTTTTTTCGAAATTGTCGCTCTGTTTTTGTTTATAGAGCAAAAAATAAAAAATGCAGAGGTGATCCAATACCACCAAAAGAAAATTCTATTTGTGGTAAAAAAAGGACATCAATTTTATTTGGGTACAGTGTCGCACGACCACGCAATTGTCAGTTAACCACTTACCAGACACTTTCGCCCCTTCCTGGCCTGCCAGGAAAATTTTCAGCTTTCAGCGCCTCTGCACTTTGAATGACAATTGCGCGGTCATGCAACACTGTACCCAAACTACATTTTTATAATAGAGCTTTCTTTTGGTGGTATTTGATCACCTCTGGGGTTTTTATTTTTTGCTAAACAAACTAAAAAGTTTTTCCTTGTTACTGTTATAACATTTTGTTTTCTCCTTCACTGACAGGCACTGATGAGGCAGGACTGATGGGCACTGATGAGTTGGCACTGATAAAGTGGCACTGATGGGCACTGAAGAGGAGGCACTGATATGTAGAATTGATGGGCACTGATATGCAGCACTGGTGGGCACCGGTAGGTGGCACTGATATGCAACACTGATGGGCACCAATAGGCAGCACTGATGGGCATTGATAGGTGGCACTCATGGGCACTGATAGGCGACACTGATGGGCACTGATAGGCGGTACTGATGGGGACTGACAGGTGGCACTGATGGACACTAATAGATGGCACTGAGGGGCAGCACTGATGATGAGGTACTGACAGGTGTTACTGATGGCCACTGATTGGCACTGTGGTTGGCACTGATTGGCACTGTGGTGGGCACTGATTGGCACTGTTAGGGGCACTGACAGGCATAAATGATGGGCACTGACTGGCAGCTTATGGGCACTGATTGGCATTGTTGTTGCAACCCTCATGGGGGCTGCACTGATAATCAATGTGCTGATTATCATGTTATGCTGCTGGACATCATATGACGCCCAGTCAGGATAACTGAACCACCGCCTGGCTGTCAATCTGCTATAGGCCGTGTGGGAAGTGGCTAAAGTAATGTAGTGCTGTATTGCAAAAAATTACCTGGTCAGGTTTCTATGGAGTCGGTTCATACATCTCTGGAGCAGCTCTGGTGCGAATTACACAGGAGTCCTGTGCTTCTTTTTGTCCATTTCAGGCCCGAATTCAGCCAAAAATTTGGGCTGAAATCGGACCTGAACCAATGAATGGAGACGCATGGGACCCCCTGCTGTAAACCACTCCATGCTCTAGTGTGAACCCAGCCTTAAAACAGAAGTATACCCATCGATTTAAGAGTTTAAAAAAACAGTTAAATTTCCGGCACATGCCGGGAATGTACCTGTCACATTGGTTGTACTCTCAACCAAACTGTAAAACCATCCAATGGCTGGTGTCATAATTGATCACATGTGCAGTATCATGGCAGTTGAAGATCAGAGGCCAAGATGGCAGCTTCCTTGCCTGAAATTATAGGAGGGTTTAATTCCACTTTAAGGTTTGGAATTCCCATCACAGCTTTTCTGGTGATTATGGTCCTAAGGACAAATTGTAGGGGATAATCTTCCCAATGGGAACACAGAAAGCATTAAATGTTTCTAACCCCTCCACTTATTATCCAAAACCAAAAGATTAAAAGATCTTGGCTTTAGATACACTGCAGCAGCATAAGTGCAATATTCTGTACTCCAAAGAGGATCTCCAGTACTCACCTATCCAGGGATCCAGCACTGTCACCACCTGGGCCAGTTCTATAATGGTCTTGGGGGTTCCCATCACCACCACCTAGAGTTTAGGAAGCTGACAGTGACTTCCTGGTGATTGAAATAAAGTATTGAGTAAATATGTTCCATAAAAATGTTAATTTGGACCCCTTTCAAACAGGCCTATTTATTTAAACTCCACAAAACTGCTAGTCAATAAGATATGATCCAACATATTCATAGACTATTTATGAGTAATTCTTTTCAACCACACATCTCTGTGTCATATAGCTGGAAACCGCAGGGAGGTTCAACCAGCCAACATGCAAACCATAAATGGGTTGCCCTTTAAATCTGCATATGTTAATATCTGTGAGTAATCTCTAAGTACTTTAACTAGACTGTTCAAGACATATGGTGTTCAACATCTGTCCTTTATTCACGCTGATGTTTTATAAGACGTCGTGGAGACCTGACAAGGAACAGAAAATTGCTTTAGAGGAAAATTCCACATTTAATCCCTTTTTACAAGATATGATCTTAAACAATATATTTAACAGGAAGCTATAATGGTTTTGCTTTATATTGTTTTCTGATTATTATTTTTTTGGGGAACCGATCGTTAATATTATTTTTGTTACTTGTAAAAAAATCTTTATTTCACAATAAAACATTGAATACGGGATTTTTCAATTATATTTAATAACAGGAATCCATAAGGGGGACTAGGAGTTATAGACAGGGAGGGGGTGTATCCCTTCTCTAAATCATTCAGCCTCTGGAATGTAAACATTCAATATTTAAATCGAATCCTTTACTGTATGAGGATAACCAGGTATTATTTTAATGAAAGCTATAGATTTAAAAATGTTAAAAATTACTTTTGAAATTACATTAACATGTTGAAAATGATATGAGATTTTTGGTAGAAGCTATGCATCTACTTTTAGACTTGTGTCCCTATAAATTACAATTGACACTTTGAATGCTTATTATTCAGTCATACAACTCTGTATGCAAATACAATTTTTATCATTCTCTTAAGACAGATAGAGCTTTCTTTTGGTCAAATTTAATCACAACTACGTTTTTTATTTAAAAAAAAAAAAAAAAAATTGGAAAAAAAATTATTCTCTTTGTTTCTGTTAAAAATTTTTGCAAATAAACAATCTTTCTTCAGACATTTAGGACAAAATATATTCTGCTAAATTTGTTTGGTAAAATATAACCAAAATCAGTGTATATTATTTAGTCTGTGTGAAAATTATAGAGTCTACACCCCTCAAATGACCTCCTTTTTGGAAAGTAGTTTATTAAAGTTGTACTTTTTTGTCACAATTTTTTGTAAAATTAAGAGAATAAACAACATTTGGTTGTTTTTCACTTTTTTTTTAAACACAGAAGCAAGTTGTCATTCCCACCAAATCAGCACCCAACACCCGTGGCCAGGGCATGCAATAAAGGGAAGGGGATGCTCATGACAAACATGGCCATATTAGGTCAATGATGCGTATCCCTAGACTAGAGATGTAATATTTCTGGAACTTTTGAAGCCTGCTTTTTTCTGGAAAAAATAAGGAAATTTTCACAAAACAGAAAACAAAAAAATTCAGTGTAGAGTAGTTCAAGATGCTGCTGGTGAAGAAACAGGTGATGATCCAGGTGCAGCAGAAAGGGTGTTTCTGGAATGAGAACTCTGGAGGGAAAAGCTACTTGTACTTTCATTATGGTCCTTAGCATTTAATTCTATAAAGTATTTTTAATATCTATAGGGCACCTGTGGCATGCAAGGATGTGTTTTTCCATCATTGTAGCATTTGGAAAAGAATATTTCTTCTCACAATATTTGCAAATATCACCTTTTCTCCCAGCAGAAATTGCACTGTGGAAATGTTTCAAAACTCTAGATGTTGGTCTCACCATTTTACTTGGAGGAGGAACAGAAAAATCAATTTACTTACCAGACTATGGGTAAACATTATGCTGCAACTGTGGGGAACAATATTAGGAATCATTTAAAGGTTATAAAGATAAACTAATTTGTCAGACATATGTACCTTCTTACCTGTCAATTAAGGCCTGAGAAGGAAGAAACTATCATCTACAGTATTTCAACAATCACCCAACTGTAGGAAGTACAAGATGGAGCCCACAAGCAAACTAAACTGGAGCCTGCAGTGCATCTTAGTTGCAGAAATGCATATTTCTCTTGTTTTAGAACTGCATGGAGAAGAACAGTGGTACTTGAACTGTATTCCAGGATTTGCTTGTCTTCAGCAGAGAGAACTTGCAATAATTTAAGATTTTGTATAAAGTCTCAGAAATCTTTCATTAAAGAGTAACTCCACTGCATTATAGGAAAAAAGGAAAAGCTGCACAAATGCATTGAAATATAGGTAAAAATGATAAAATATAGTGTATTGCAACAACTTAACAACCCATATAAATACCAAATAAATATTGAATAATAAATGACAAATCCTCATAAAATGATAGATAAATATTGAAAAAACAGTCCAGTGAGGTGAATGAAAATAAATGAATTCTTCTGTGCAGACAAAAAACACTGATAATTGTGAACCTCCACCACACACAATGCGCGCTTACCAGAGGGCAAGAAATATCAGGCCTGTAATTTAGATCAGCATCCGGACATCAGACCAACAGCAGCAGCAAATCACTATGACTACACTGAAGACAAGCCAGGAGATCACAACTCAGCAAGTAGACCAACAGGCAACGATCAGTGTCCTTAGTGAAGGTCCTCCTGACCAAAGTCCTTCATTCCAGGTAATGTTTCTCCTAGTAAATGGCAGCAGCCCAGAAGCAGGTTCCTCTAGCAGTGGAACACCACTGCATTCCCTTCTGGGTGATCAATGTACATTGCAGGGATTTTAACAAACTTTGTTGCAGATTCCTATCTTTTGTTTTTCTGAAGGAATAGCTGTTTGCTTGTCTGTTATCCATGTGCAGAGTTAATCTGTAGGGGAGTGGTTTTATAATTATCAATCAGTTGTTGCATCTGCAGGGCTCTAATGAGGCAAGCTGCAGGGTTTCTATCCCTTTAGCCGTGATTTCCGTTTGGGAGTATCTCATCATAAATTCAATTTTTGTTGCAGGGAATGCCAAGAATCTGACTTGTATCTTCTGGGAAAATCAGTAAGCCAATCACACAAGCAAGACATTACATTTTCACAG